>BRDA01029593.1:1112-26831 GCA_036984385.1 Crenuchus spilurus | reverse complement strand
TCATTGTGTCTCTGGCTTTGTTTCTCGTTGTGTCTCTGGCTTTGTTTCTCGTTGTGTCTCTGGCTTTGTTTCTCGTTGTGTCTCTGGCTTTGTTTTTTGTTGTTTCTATGGCTTTGTTTCTCATTGTTTCTCTGGTTTTGTTTCTCATTGTATCTCTGGCTTTGTTTCTCATTGTGTCTCTGGCTTTGTTTCTCGTTGTGTCTCTGGCTTTGTTTCTCGTTGTGTCTCTGGCCTTGTTTTTTGTTGTTTCTATGGCTTTGTTTCTCATTGTTTCTCTGGCTTTGTTTCTCATTGTGTCTCTGGCTTTGTTTCTCGTTGTGTCTCTGGCTTTGTTTCTCGTTGTGTCTCTGGCTTTGTTTCTCGTTGTGTCTCTGGCTTTGTTTTTTGTTGTTTCTATGGCTTTGTTTCTCATTGTTTCTCTGGCTTTGTTTCTCATTGTATCTCTGGCTTTGTTTCTTATTGTGTCTCTGGCTTTGTTTCTTGTTGTGTCTCTGGCTTTGTTTCTTGTTGTGTCTCTGGCCTTGTTTTTTGTTGTTTCTATGGCTTTGTTTCTCATTGTTTCTCTGGCTTTGTTTCTCATTGTTTCTCTGTCTTTGTTTCACATTGTTTCTATGGCTTTGTTTATCATTGTTTCTTTTGTTTTGTTTCTCGTTGTTTGTCTGGCTTTGTTTATCATTGTTTTGTTTCTCGTTGTTTGTCTGGCTTTGTTTTTCATTGTTTCTCTTGCTTTGTTTCTTGTGTCTCTGGCTTTGTTTCTCATTGTTTCTCTGGCTTTGTCGTTGTTTCTCTGTTTTTGTTTCTCTGGCTTTCTTTCTTGTTGTTTCTCTGGTTTTGTTTCTGTTGTTTCTTGTTGATAACACATTAAAACAAACTAAAATACATCACACTGAAGTGATGGCACACAGCGCTACCTTGTGAAACTGGGAGTGAAAATAAATAGCATCCAAGAACCTCGAGAACGAGTGTACAAAACAAAGGCTGCTGGCTGGACCTCATCAGAACACTCTAAAATGGAACGTAAACCTGTAAGGGTGATGTTACATGTTTTTGTCTTTTGTATTAATTTTTCATTGTTTTCTGTATGTAAAACTATAGTTATTCTATATAAACTGTATTTTTGTTTGGAGTGTCTGGAATAGATTATTTGGATTTACATTATGTCTTATGGGAGATATTGCTTCAGTTATCATTCATTTCAGTTATCATCAGACACTTTAGAACAGATTAATGATGAAAACCAAGGTTCCACTGAATTATATGAACACCACAAACTGTTTATATTAGACTTATTAGAGATTTTAAATCTGGTTTTTGAAATTGTTACATATATTGTTTAATACGAATAATATATTAATAATATATTACTATGAATATTAAAATTGTTTAAGTAAATACAATACTATTCAACTAATAATAATAATAAGCAGCTACTACAACAAATCACATATCATTGTTTTTTCTTTCTTTTTTATTAATACCATTAGGTTACATTTGAGGCATTTAGCAGACGCTTTTATCCAAAGCGACTTACAATAGTGGGTTAGATGCCTTGCTCCAGGGCACTTCAGTCGTGACCTGCCCAGGATTGAACTGGCGACCTTCAGGTCACCAGACCAGATCCTTAACCACTAGGCCACGGCTTTCCCCACACTCTCTCCATAAGAGAGAGGCCCAAACCCCTAACAAACTGAAGAAATTAAGTCCATAGTTTTTAAAACTTATTAGATAAGACATTCAATGAGAGTCTGATTTTCTCCAGATAAAGAAAGTAAAGTACATCTCTTGTCCAATGGATATAAGAAGGGTTTTTTTTAGATTTCCAGTTAATTACTATTGGCCTTTTAGCAAGTAGGGTGGTGAAGGCTATGCCGTTTTTTTAGCTTTAGTGAGAGAAGGAAATTAATGAGTAACCCCAAACAGTGCACAAGGAGCATCTCACTTTATCGCTTCCTCAATAACCTTGGACAGGGTATCAAAAATCTTCTACCAGTAGTAATGTAAGGTGGAGCAAGGCCAAAACATGGGAATAGGGTTTGCAGGGGTCTGCTGACACTTATCGCAGTCCAGTGATAAATCTTCATATAAACCTAGATCTTGGACAGCCGAGCCTTGGTATAATAGGTACTGTGCACCAATTTAAACTGGATAAGGCCATGTCTTGCACATATAGAGGACTTGTGTATGCACTCTAGAATCCCTATCCAGACATTCTCTGGAATCTTCATTCATAAATCTTCCTGCCAGAGGGTTTTAATGGTGTTTAATGGCTCATAAAATAATAATTTGTTAATAAATTGCTGAGATTAGGCCTTTAAGGGTCGAGCTTGGTGACAGAAAGCCATCTACAATAGAATCAACAGACAAGTTAGGGAATGTAGGAAACTTATCACAGATAAAGCTCCGAACTTGTAAATATTTTTTTTTTAAAAAGTGCCTTGGCAAGTGAATTGTTGAAAGGATGTCAGGACATTATCAAGATACAAGTCTTTAAAGGTAATGATGTGAAACTTGGCCCATCCCATCATCTTGGCCCATGAACCAATCATCTATCGGGGAGGGGGGAAAGGAATGATTAGGAACCAAATGGGCACTAATAGAAAATGACTGTAATCCAAAATGTCATTTGAAACAAGTCCAGATCTTAAGAGAAATTTTGACAATCACATTCTTTGTGTACAGTTGAGTAGAAGACTGGATGGGAGAGTGTGCCAGGGCCTTCAAAGATACAGGTTGGGAGGAATTTGCCTCCATTATCAGCTACGTCAAGAAAGGTCCAACATCCTCATAACAAAGCCAGTATTAGCAAATCCTAATGTTAGCATACCTAAGGGCTGGTAGCCCCAATCCACCCAGATGTTGAGGTCTTTATAAATGTTCTTTATGTAATCTGGGAATTTTCTTGTTTGAAATAAACTCAGAAAAAAAGTTTGAGAAAGTAAACATGGTATACATTGAAATAAGAACTTGAGTTGCCAGACATAGATTAAGCACAGACTATCGTTCACAGTCCTTGCGAGTTTGAGTTAGTAAGGGGACTAAATTAGCCTTATAAAGATCTTCAAATTTGTGGGTAACTCGTAACTCCAGATAAATAAAGCTGTTTTGAGCTATTTTAAGGGGTAGCATGTGTAAAGGATAGTTTAGTTTCCATGTTCTACATTAACTGGAAATAATTCACTTTTATGTAAGTTCAGCTTATACCCTGAAATTTGACAAAAACCTTGCCGAGTGGTAAGAGCAGCAGGAATAGATGTATACAATTTAGAAATTTATAAAAGATAATCGTTGGCATCAAGAAAAACTTTAGATTCTATGCCATACCTACATATATCTGCAATACTGGGGTTGGATCAAAGGCCTGTTTATAGGGAGACACTGTCCTTATATACCAAAGAAGATTGAGAGGATGCATAGCTATCATCAAGCTGAGATATATGCTGTGTTAACTTAGCCAATTTATCTTCTCTAGTTTTATTCTCAAAGGCTACATATGATATTATTACCCCCTGATATGAGTTTCCCACAGCACTGAGGTAGAGATCGCAGGTGTCTTATTTAAGCTTACAAAGAGTTCTATCTGTAATGAAATCCAGTTAACAAATTCTCCATTTAATAATCAGCTGTTGTCAAGATGACAGGGGACATGCATATTAACAACATTATTACAGAAGATATTTATAGACACCAGAGCATGGTCTGAAATAACAATAGCATTATTAGCAATTATTAATAGCAATATTAACATTCTAACACAGAGGAAAGTAACATATTATCAATCAAGAAATACTCAGTACGGGTGTATATATGGTAAACGGGGAAAAAAAGAGAATACAGGCAGTCCTCGACTTACGACGTTGATCCGTTCCTACATCATGTCGTAAACCGATTTTTGGTGTAAGTCGGAACATACGTACATACTGTACATAAATAACATATTGTAAGCACTTATCCTATCCTAACACCTATCCTAACACAGTAATTATCAAAAAACACACATAAAATATGTTTAATAATGAAATGAAACAGACGCATAACCGTGTATTCTTCCGCCGCGAACACCAAACATGAAAAAAGGCTTTATACAGTAAATGGGAGATGTGTCGTAACCACGAAACATCGTAACTCGGGACTGACGTAACCCGGGGGGCACCCGTATTCCCTTTTAGAGGGGATGAAAAGATGCCAGGCATCAAAGACGGCAAAGTTCTGCAATGGGAACTGAGAATGAGAATTAGGCTTCATCAATCCAAATCATCCCAAAGGAGCTCATGACTTCAACTCAAAGTTATTCACAGAACCTTCATCAATCCATCAATCCAGCTCATCTGATAAGTGTTCAATGGAGATTAATCACTCCAAATTCTCGCAGAGGCATTCAATAGGTCTTCATCATTCCAAAGTTGTTTAATGAACCTCTTGCTTTTATTTTTGTGTATATACATTGAAAATGAAAGGATTCATATGGCAGTATGATTGACAAATAGAAAAATATAATGAATATTTGTTCCACTTATCACGCATTTAAAATCTGTCACTCACCAGTACGATTGGCATATACTGGACAGTCCTGCCAAGGCAGTGGGTTCTGGAAAGAATGGAAGAAGTACCACAAAACCCAGGCCAATATAGTGTTGTAAAATAGACCCACTAAAAAGGACACAGTCATAGAAGCCAGACCTGTACAGAGAAGATGAAAGATTGGGTTAGAAAGTACAGTAACAGCAACAAAATTTGAGCAAAATTTGTCTTAATTTATGATTTTTAACCATTGAACATCTTTGGGATTAATTTGAGTGATCAACTTATTCCAAAGGAGCTTAATGAAACATCATCACTCCAAGTCATCCTAAAAGAGGTCTTCATAATTTCAACTCATGCCAAATTTGGGCAATGGATCTTCATTACTGCAACTAATCCCAAAGGAATTCAGTGAAGCATCATCACTCCAACTCATTCCAAAAAGGTCAGTGAAGCTTCATACTCCAACTCATCCCAAAGGAGTTCTTCCTCACTCCAACTCATCCCAAAGGAGTTCTTCATTACACCAACTCATCCCAAAGGAGTTCTTCCTCACTCCAACTCATCCCAAAGGAGTTCTTCATTACACCAACCCATCTCAAAGAAATTCAGTGGAGCTTCATTACTCCAACTCATCCCAAAAAGGTCAGTGAAGCTTCATGCTCCAACTCATCCCAAAGGGGACCATCAATACTCCAACTCATCTCAAAAAGGTCAGTGAAGCTTCATTATTCAAATTCACCCCAAAGGAATTCTTCCTCACTCCAACTTATCCCGAAGGAGTTATTCATTACACCAACCCATTTCAAAGAAATTCAGTGGAGCTTCATTACTCCAACTCATCCCAAAGGAGGTCAATGAAACTTCATACTCCAACTCATTCCAAACCGGATCTTCATAACACCATCTCAAAACAGAACGTCATCATTACTACTCATTTCCTGGGTATCTCACCTGGATACTTTTAGAAATAGTGATCTGCCCTACTAAATAGAAAATAGAAAATAATATTTCAGAGAACATGCCAGTGACCTGTGGTGTCCCCGAGGGCTCTATTCTTGGTCCACTTTTATTTAATTTATACATGCTTCCTCTTGGCCAGATTCTACAGGACTATGGGCTGTCCTATCACAGTTATGCAGATGATACTCAGATTTACATGGCTGGATACACTGGATTCCAGTCTGTGACAGAATACTGGTCTATAAATGTCTAAACGGGGTAGGACCAGCGTATTTATCAGATCTCCTACAGAGATATGAGCCGAGCAGAGCTCTCAGATCTTTAGGAACTAGTCAGCTAGTCCTGACTCAGGTCAAAACCAAACATGGAGAGGCAGCGTTTAGCTACTATGCCGCTCATAAATGGAACCAGCTGACTGAGAATATTAGAACATTTGACATTGACATTTGAGGCATTTAGCAGACACTTTTATCCAAAGCGACTTACAATTGGGGGTTAGGTGTCTTGCTCAAGGGCACTTCAGTCGTGACCTGCTGCGTGATCAAACCAGTGACCTTCAGGTCATCAGACCAGATCCTTAGGCCACGGCTAAGATTAGATTTCTAGGCCACGGCTGCCCCCCAAATTTTAGAAGAGCCCCAACTTTAGACACTTTTAAATCAAGGCTTAAAACATTCCTGTTTGAGCAGGCTTACAGCTCAGTTTAAAATATTCTGTACGTTTCTTTAACAACATTTATTTATTTTCTTTTATTGTATTTTTTAAATTGTTTTAATCATTTTTAATCATTTAATCATTTTACCCTTTTTATGTAATTGTTTTGGTTTTTAATTTAACAGTTTTTTTTGTTTTTTGTTTTACTCTGTAAACCACTTTGAATTGCTCCTGTATGAAAGGTGCTCTATAAATAAACTTGCTTTGCCTTGCCTTGCCTCCTATACACAGGTCAAGTCTTATCTTGACCTAAATTGCCATGCCAATGCAGAAAATAATTTCCATGTAGATCTAAACTTCAGAAAACAGCGCACATCATATTTGCCCAGGTTTTTATGGAGAAAAATGAAAGTGCCCACCTACTCCTCCTAGGTAAGGTGAGATTGAGGTCCACACTCCGATGCTGCCCATGCGGAGTCTCTGTCCAATGGCCAGCTCCATATGAAGCAGTGGCAGACCTTCAAACACCAGAGCAATGAGATACGGGATCAGGAACGCACCTGAGAATGAACGTAACACATCAGTACACTGCTGGAGTCAGAAGATCCATAGACACTGATTATGATTATAGAAAAATTATAGTCATTATAATTGTTCAGTATATTAATAGAGATGTTTGTTACAGATGTGAGATCTCAGTCAGCTTATAAACAACCACTGGAGGTGCTATCTTGGTATAGCTTTGCTAACTGCAGAAGTCAAAACTAAAACTACAACATGCATGATGATCTTGCACCTGCTTAGCATCACTGTGCAATCAACTCCCTCTAAAGTCTTTAGTGTATTGAGTCCATGCAGGGCTAACAGTGAGCCCTGTTCATGTACAGTTAGTGTCTGTATTTGTCACTATGTAAGCTGGATCTTTGTGATATTCTCTGTGATATGTCATCTCACCCAGGTTATCTTTAACTTTAAATGGTGTAAAACATTATCTGGAACATTACCCTGTCTTAACACTTGAGGTGCAGCCACACAGTCCAGTAGTTGTTCAGTTTTGCAAGCTACAGAGATTACTGAAAGAATATGGCATCTATATTTAGCTATATACTGTGTCTATATTTACCCGCGACAAGAAGTTGTTAATGCATGTGGAATGTTTCTGATTGTGCAAATAAGACATTCATTTATGTAGTTCATATCTCTCTATAATAGCTTCTGATAACGTGTCATGCTAATGTGTTTTACAGCCTGGGGAACAAACCTGTAACTTAAGCTAATTCTTCTCAAGGACCCGTAAATGACATTAATATCTCTTAGCATTTACAGTGACAACACATTTATACAGCCAAAACATTATGACCAGTAAGGTTCACCTTATGTTAATACCTTGCTGGTCCTATAATGTGCAACTCTGACTGGTCAAGTTCAGGACTCTACAAGAACCTTGAAGGTGCCCTGCGGTATCTAGAACCATCAGATCCTTGAAGTCTGAGTCGTTTGAACACATCCATCAGATGTTCAGATTGAGATCTGGAGAATTTAGAGGAACACTGTGGGTAGGACTGACTCCTGACTGATTCCTGTCTTACCATTTCAGAGGTACTATGAACTAAGCATCTGATCATAACAATGTGACCTTCAGACCTTCACACCGGTCCATTTCTCCACATCCAACTATGAGGAACCACTGTTCTCATACTGTCTAATATATCCCAGACCTTCACGTGTGCCACCATTGTAATATAATCAATATTAGCCACTTCAGCTGTGAGTGGTCAGAACATTCTAGATCACTGATGTTTATAAAAGTCAATATTCCTTTATTGTGTAGCTGAATGTAAAGGGTTTATGAGTGTCTGTACTTTATAATGGTTCACAAATGCTCATTACATGGCGTTTCTTCAGCATTTTTTAGACACTGAAAGTTCTTTGAAGTTTGGGAGAGACATATGATGAGTGAAGAAAATATAAAAAAAATATTACATTCAGAAAAGGACAATAAGACATACTTATTCAAACTTTTAATCATGATTCTATCTATTCTATTCTTCTAAGGATTTCATTAGTGTTTTATTTGCATTTTATTCTGTGTGGCACTGTAAAATTGCCCAGTTTTGATGCCTGTGAAACCTCCCACTGTGGCCATCCCTCTCCTGCCACATGCTCTTTGTTTACATTGTCTCCATGTGCTTTTGTTTACATCTTCCATGTGTCTTGTTCATGTCATGTCTCCACCCCAGCCACATCACGTCATTAACTATCTAAATTACATTGCTATTTTGCTCCCTCATGTCTCACAGCCATTGTCCGTCAGTCTGTCACCATGTATTGTTACATCGTGTTTTTGTTGTAGTCTTTTGTCTTGTTCATAGTCAAGCCACAGCCTCAGTTTTTGTGTTTTGTCAATAAAGCCTTGTTTTTAGAAACCCATCTGCATCTTTCTCTTCCTGGCCACAGCACAACTGACAGATTTATTTACTTTTATTTGTATTGTTTTATCTTAATGTTAAAAATGATTTCTATTGTACTGTTGATATGAAGCACTTTGAAAAACATTGTTGGAAAAGTGCTTTATAAATAAAATGTATTATGATTATGATTATTATTATTATTATTATTACTTAGCCTACAGTAGTTTGGCTCTGCCTCCTCTGACTGAAGTTTTAATGAGGCTCAATACAGAACATTTCATTAGAGCAGAAATCATATCAGACTTAAATTCTTAAACATGAATTTTGACTGTTTTGGGTGCATAAACCCATATAGGTGATGTGAGAGGAGAAATCATACGCCCTTTAAGAGAGAAAGTGTGTGCATGTTTGATTATGTTTGTTTCTGACGTGTGTGAGCATATTTATCGTTTGTCTAAACCACAGTTTCCTTCCACATCAGTGCTGTCAGGCTTTAACTCTCAGACAAGATCAGTCTTTTGTGCTCTGCAGCTTAACTCACAAGACACTTTTAAGTGAAAGGATGTCTTGAATATGACATTTTCTACACTTTTTGATGCACAATTTGGATTTATGTCCTGAATTTAAAACACTGGAAGACAATAAAACATAAAATGTGTCCCATGCATATGTTTTATTTTTAATTGTTTTATAATTGTTTAAATTCAGTAAATAAAATCATTCTATATAGCAGCAAAGTAAGCAAAGAAGCACGAAGAACCAATTCTGCTTTATCCCATCTTTGCAATGAACATAGAGTGAACACACAAACTACAGTGCCCAGAGCTGTGTGCAGTCCATCACCCATGGCATACGGGGATCAGGTCATTATTTACATAAGATACTATGTATAACGAAAGACACAAGACACAATCTATGAGAAGACTATGGATGGTAATTAAAGAACAAAATTGGTTTAAACTACCTAACCCGTAATCTAAACTAACCAAAAACACTGGTGGCACCCAGGATGTTTTCTGTGTTTTGGCCATGACATGAGGCATGCTGGAACCTCTGGAGCTGAACAACATATGCATTGACGTGGTCATACTGATAGACCACATCCAATGGTTTTCTGTTTGATATACATATACTGTAATCTGCATAAAGGTAGGACTGCTTTAACAAAAGTTTGAGTTAAGTTAGGGGAGGGGCACTGAAGTGTGGTCTCACCCCCTCAATTTGCTTCTCTTCCTCTCTCTCTCTCTCTCTCTCTCTCTGTCTCTCTCTCTCTCTCTATTGCTGGTGTAAAAATCACCCATACAGAACCACATACACAAGATTTATGGTTCAAACTGATGAACCATTTAACTATACAATGAATCATTTCCTTTTCTTCTTGTGCTTCTATACAGACCAATAAGGCTCAATGTTAGGTCCACTTTTGTTTGCTATATTGTAGTTGATATTCAGTTGTACTTACAGTTGTATCTGAGTCCTGAGGATGATTTGTGGTGTGCATAACATGTTTCATTCTGAAAATGTAGCTAAATAAAATGACGACTCAATTTTCTTCTTCGCATTAGTCTGAACACTTCAATGAGGAACATCTATTTCTCTGACTCTTCTCTGTGTTTAAATTAACTGTATAAATGATGATTGTGACACATCAGGCATGTCTAATCCAGAAAACTCTATTAGTACACTGCCAGAATAAAGAGTACAGCACTTTTTTCCCCACAAGATCCAAACAATGTAAATGCCCACAAGCTTTACGCCGTGCAATTTTCAAGCAACTGAAGACATTTGGGACACATATGAAATTAATCTTGTGTAATGTTGGGCATCCTTAACTATCAACTTGCAGGAAGTTGCATGCAGCTAGTTTTTAAGGTCCTAAGGTTCTACACAGGTTCTACATGCTTGAGTTTTCAAGAAGAAAGGAGCAGATCTGTATCTTTAACTGAACTTAAATTTAAAAGTCTGGAGTCTGGACAGGGTGAGTAGATTCAGTACAACTTCAAATATGATCATTACAACAAAATCTGATACAGTCTAATGGAACCTTGTAGAAAATCACCGCAGTGACAAGAAAAGGAGCAACACAGTCCAAGGACCAAATTCACTTCTGAAAAAAGACAAAACATTTGTAAAAATGTGATGGTTTCCATCGAGTAGAGGGAATTTAATGGGAATCAGCCCATTAGAGACCAGCTCAGTTTGCTTCCACCCTAATAACTCTTCATTCCCAAGCAGAACATCTCAGGATTCTGTGCTGATGCTCTTATTACTAGATGTTGTGACATCCTTTCTGCCTCGTGATGCTATTATTACCATTAGAAACCACTTGTTTCCTGTAGAACACCATTTGAAAACCATTCGATGTGTTTACAGTCATATCATCCATGAAACCTTTAGGATCCTTTACATTTTGATGTCTCAGCATTATAAAACCACACAAAACCAACTGGAACCCACAAGAACATTTACAGGTTTCTGTGATGTTCCTCTTTCACAAACTGCTGGGAGTAGAACATAAACATTGCTTTTTGTGTGATTTGGCTGAAGAAAGCATCCTTCATGGAAATCTGTATTCATGAAAAATAAACAGGCTGGAATGCTCTTACCTCCTCCATACACCTGACACAAGTAGGGAAAGCGCCATACATTCCCCAAACCAACAGCAAATCCAATGCATGTGAGAAGGTACTGGACTTTATTGTCCCATTTGGGACGTTCTTCTATTCCAGGGGAATCTTCTGGAGCTTGGTTAAGCTCTATACCTTTACTACTCTCAGGTACATCCATCTTTTCAGTCATTTTTAGCTCTAAACCAAACAAAGTCTTACTGTCTGCATCTAAACACTCTCTGTTTCTGACCTTCACATTTTCAGATCTTTTTTTTCTCCTCCTCATGTGCAGAGGAGGAGCTTAGGTATGTTTTTTTGGTGCTCAATGTCACTTTATGAGTCAGAAGTAATGGTTCAGTCTAGCTTATTCCAGGAAGTGCAGTTACAGAACATGTCGATCACTCTCATTGATTTGTTTGTTTAAAGTAGCTGAGATTTTGAGCAGCATCTCATCTGCAGGTTAATTGTTCACTCATTGCCAGAACATCAGAATCAAGAAAAGTTAACTATGCACATCCTCCTGTTGTCTTTGGTAGCATGTGAACTTCTCTGAGATGAGAAACCCAGGTCCAGAAAGTACAAATCCCCCCCAGGATTTTGCTCCAGCTGCTCGGCTTCTCTTCATCTCAAATCCGAAACAGAGGAGTCAAGAGAGGAGGAATGAAATCTTGGCTTGGATTTTTACTATCTGGACCTGGATTTTACACTCTCTCAACTGAACACAGCTGGCATAGTGCACCCCAGTTTATGTTATATAGAGGACTGAAATATGACTTTTCTGAACATTTAAGAGCAGAGTTTCTATTTCTTTACTACTGGAAAAAAATCTTCATTTGAAGCGTATGAAGATAATTCTTCATTTGCTGAAAATGTTTGTGCTGGCTATGACAGGAAGGTGTCAGAGCAGAAAGTACATCACGACGTGTTACCCTTGTCTACAACCAAAAGCTCATACAATGGAAATGGTTGCATCACAAATGGACCATGGAGCAATGGTAGAAGGTGGCTGGTATCTGGCAAACTGGCTTCACCAGCTCATTCTAATGGTTAGACTTGTGTCAGTCTCGGCCGTCAGTCTCTCCAAATTTATTTTCTGGTCTTGACCAAGTCCAGCTTTTTCAGAATCAGAATAAAATTTATTGGCCATGTATATTGATACACAAACATACTTTAATGAATTAATTTAAAAAAATCAAATAGGTTGTGTCAACAGGTGATTGTAATCATGATGTCATACAAAAAAGGAAGCAAAAATGGGCAGAGGATCTACAGTTTGTCAACAAATGAAAAGTTCTCAAAGAAAAATTGACAGATTTCTAACTCTACAGTGTATTAAACGATTCAAGGAATCTGGAGGAATTTCAGTTCACCCATGATCCCATGATATCTAATGACCAAGATGTCACTGCATCAAGAATCATCATTCATCAATAGCTTCTCTGTACTTGACGACCTCTGGCATGAAACACCACACAGTGGCAACATGTATTGTGATCAGATGACTCAGTATTCCAGATCATTTCATTTGGAAGAAATTATGTTTTGTGCCCTGAGACAGAAAATGCAGAAAGTAGCAATTTTAGAGCAGCATGTGCTGCCTTCAAGATGACATTTTTTCCAGGGATGTCCGTGCATTTTTTTAACAAGACAATGCAAAACCACATGCATGGCTGTGAAAGAAGAGGGTACAAGTACTGGGCTATAATTGTAGAACCACAAAGTTCACTTGTATGGTCAGTGGAGCTGATAAAATGGACTCATGTACTTGTATGTACCCTTGACAAAAAGCCAAAAACCTGTATGTATTTTTTTGAATGTGCAAATATCACAATCGCTTAAACCTTATCATGCAACCTAGCAGGTTGTGAAATCTTGGCATGCTAATGTTCCAATACGTATACTGGGAAAGACTTTTCTGGATGTATTTCAAACACTAATTGCATTGCTTTTCATTATATGTTCAGCTTAATCTGTAATGTTCATTTGTACTCAGAAATCCATTCAGCAAAGTAAGAGTGCACCCAGAGATATTTATTTTAAAAATACAAGGCAGAAGAATGAGTTCATTTAAAATGTATTTATTATAAATATGTCAGTATATTATTTAATGCAAATGACTGTGAAATACAAAGTGTTTCTGCATTTCACAATGACAGTCATAGTTACAACACAGTGACTACAGACACACTATTTTGAATATACTTGAGTGTATGATAATATACAGTGGTACCTTGGGATACGAGCAGACCAACATACAAATTTTTTTTAAGATATGAGCTGCGACTCCGTCCATATTTTTGTTCGAGATCCGAGCAAAATTCCAAGATACGAGTGGCTGCTGCTAGTTGGCGCTTTGGCTCAAAGGTCTAGTATGGGCAGCACAACACCTGCATCTCATTCTTTCTCACATGTTACCCTCAGTATCAAGTCCAATCTCATGTGCTGTACTCCTTCTTGCATCCTTTTTGAAAAAATTCGATAGTAAAAATGTTTTAAACTCTTAAACCTATTTAATTTTAATAACATACATACAGTAATTATGTAAAAAAATCAATTGTAAAAATGCTTTAAACTCTTAAATCTACATCAATTTACTGTAATAACATACATACAGTAATTATTTTAAATACTGTTAATATTATTTCGAGGAAATGCTTGTGATCCGTGTATGCGAGCGCCGGCTGTGAACATAGATATGGGGACTTGCTGCTGCTTCTGAATGAAAACTGTTTTGTACTGAACTGCAAAGAAAGAACCATGGCATCCCATTCTTCAGCCAGTTACTGAATTTCTTGGCAACAGTCTTTAAGAAGACAGATTTTAATGTACAGCATGCACTATGCATCTGTAATACACAGTACCATGCACAACGAATTCCCAGCAAATTTCAAATGCTACAGTGAGAATTCCCCAAAATTTTGACGTTAATATTTATTGAAATCTGAAATTGAAATATTGCTATGCATTGCTAAAGTATATATGTGTGCTTCTTAATTCAAAACATGTAATTATTCATAAATTAGGATGGTTTGGGGATGTTTCACAGGGCTGGAACGGATTAAATCCATCCATCCATCCATTATCACACCCGCTTAATCCTTATCAGGGTCGCAGTTAGTCTCCTACACCCTCACTGGACACAGGGCAGGGCATTACACTATTCAACTAAGCCCAGGACAGGGCATGGATTAAATCTATTTCAGTTATTTAAATGGGAGAAATTTGTTTGATATACGAGTTGACTGACTTATGAGCTCCGTTAGAGAACAAATTAAACTCGTATCTCAAGGTACCACTGTATACTTAAAAATGAATTTTTATTAATATTCTATTTAAAAACAGCAACAGAAACATGAGATAAATAAATGTAGGCTTAATGGAAGAGGCTAAAGTGGTGTAAGATAAATGGGCGGGGCTAAAAAGTTGTTGGCTTAATGGGATAAGCTACAGTGCCATAGGCTGATTGGATGGAGCTAAAGTGTTGTAGGCTGAATGGGAGAGGCAAAAGAAGTGTAGACTGAATGGGTGGGGCTAAAATACTGTAAACTGAATGAACTTGGCTAAGGAGCTGTAGGCTTAATGGGAGACGCTAAAGTGGTGTAAGCTGAATGGGCGGGGCTAAAGAGTTGTAGGCTTAATGGAATGGGTTAAAGTGCCATAGGCTGCATGGGTGGAGCTAAAGTGCTGTAAACTGAATGAATGGTTCTAAAGAGCTGTAGGCTTAATGGGAGGAGCTAAAGTGCTTTAGGGTAAAGGGGAGGGGCTAAAATGCTTTAAGCTGAAAAAGAGGTATATAAAAATGCAGTTTTTAGTGACATCGCAAAAACAAATCAGGATCTTTCTGCAGTTTAGTCTACATATATGGATGAACAGTATGTTTTGAAAGAAAGTTTCAATACTATATCAATTTCCAGCATGTAGGAATGCAATAAATGCAATAAAAACTGAACTTTTTGTAATTTGTTAATTCATTGGAACTTTTCTTTAACAGACAAAAAAGGAGAAATACATTATTTTCCAGTGTTTCAATGACCAACTTAATTCTGCTTATTAAAAATTTTAAAACTGATGCCTGTAACACACTCAAAAAACTATTACAGAGACATATGTAGCACTGGATCCCATCAGCTTTTCTTTTAATTACACTTTATAATGGCTTGGGAATTGATGATGCATATTGTTTTACATTTTTTGTGTTGCTGTTTACAAATTTTGAGCTGCTGCAGTTTGTGGTCACTGTTGTCTGATTCTCCTCTTCATGATGCACCAAACATTTCATTCATTCAAACATTTACAATAGAAAGGGTCTGAGGGTCTCCCCCAGAACATTTGGAATGAAGTAGATGCCATTTCCTACATTCTGGTGTATTTTAACAGGTTGTTAAACATCTACTTTTACCTAAATAAGTAAACACTTGACTCAATAACTATTTAAGATACAGATTCCTCTTTTAACTAGTCCATATATGCATCATCCTGTTTTTAAACTCACTGCTGTGGCTAAGATAATGAAATTAATGTGATACAATTTATCACAAACAGTGACTTTAGGCCTGCATTTTACTTTTATTTTGTTTAATCTCGATTTAGTTTAATTTGTAACACAACATGTCATTGTGCCAAGCAATGATGACACTCAACTGCATGTTTATAAAAAAGAATATTAATAACTTTACACAGTGAATAGGTGCAATTTTGATAACCTCAAACAGTGAGTTTAGGGGGCATTTGACTTTTTTCTGATTTAGTGATGGGCCTACTCATAATAAAAAATGACACGGCATCATGCAGCCTTCATAACACTAAATTACATGGTGCCAAGCAACAGTGACACAAAAATATCTTTTTTACCAATGCTGTAAACTTGCATGTAATTATTAAAACAAACTAGGTTTACAATTTCTACCACTTCATAACTTCTATACCCCTTTATATCACAATCCACTTGGAATAACATCCATCTCTCTTCTCCCATTGTTTTCCTTTCCACAGTTCAGTCCTCATACACTGATTTTCCAAATTTTACTAGAAATGAAAGTTAAAATTACATGAGTCTTTCATTTTTATACTGGCCAAAATATAATAAAGTTCAGTTATAGCTGCTTTAGATTATGCCTTTAAGTCAATGTCCTTCATGAAGTTCACACAGCTGACTAGAATGCACTCAAAATAAATATTGATTTGAGTCACATTTTATATTTTGTTCACAACTGCCAGCACCCTTCATCACTCACCTAAACAACAGTACTCCCTCCACTGTCCCTGCATGCTGACCTGCCTCAGACTCACTCTCACTCACCTAAGCAACAGTACTCCCTCCACTGTTCCTGCATGCTGACCTGCCTCTGACTCACTCTCACTCACCTCAGCAACAGCACTCTCTCCACTGTCCCTGCATGCTGACCTGCTTCTGACTCACTGCCTCAGACTCACTCTCACTCACCTAAGCAACAGTACTCCCTCCACTGTTCCTGCATGCTGACCTGCCTCTGACTCACTCTCACTCACCTCAGCAACAGGACTCTCTCCACTGTCCCTGCATGCTGACCTGCTTCTGATTCACTGCCTCTGACTCACCTCAGCAACAGAACTCTCTCCACTGTCCCTGCATGCTGACCTGCCTCTGACTCACTGCCTCTGACTCACTCTTACTCACCTCAGCAACAGCACTCTCTCCACTGTCCCTACATGCTGACCTGCTTCTGACTTAGTGCTCCTGACTCACTCTCACGCACCTCAGCAACAGAACTCTCACCACTGTCCCTACATGCTGACCTGCTTCTGACTTACTGCTCCTGACTCACTCTCAGTTTCAGGGTCCTAAGTTAAGAGAGATGGAGATGGGTAAAGCATTGGGGGTTTTTTTCTATTGCAACCTGAAAAAAGTCAGAGCCTCATTCTTGGCATTACAATATGGTTTAACTGTGGGAAACAACTCTATGACAGATTTGATGTCATCACTGAGTTTGGGGGAAGTGATAGCTAACGTTAAGCTAGCTGATGTATCACCTACCATTGACTAGCCAGATAACTGCTCTAACTGTCCATAGAAAACACTGTCCTGTGGAGATCTTCTGACTTACTTTCTGCTTCTTTGTAAACAATCTCTTAATGTCTTTTGTGTCGGAGAAGAGATCAGATATCGGAGACAATTAATCATCATCCAAGAATACCAATCTATACTAGCCTACTGTTAATTAAAGTGAAGTAATGTGATGTAGCTTCCTCCTTGTTTAATTGTTTAGTTTAGTTGAGCCGTAATTTAACATGGCCTAGGGTTCATTTTGAGGCCGCCTCAAAAAAGAATAAGGTTTTGGCAAAAGTTGTACATTGTGAGATGGGACTGACTTTCCCTCCTCAGCATTGAGAAGTCTGCACTGAAGCTTCACTTTGTAGTTTATGCTGCATGCAGTGCGGCAACCAGGAAAACCTGGAGTAGAAGTTTAGTGTTATGAGTATTCTCCTATCAATCTAGTGTAATTGATTCTTGAAGCAATAGAAACAGTGCAGGATGAACTAATATTTTATGGTAAATGTGGTAGGGTCCAAACAAAAACTTTTTAGATGTGAGGGGACACGTCTCCTTCACAAAGAATTACCACGATGACCTACATTGTTGTAACTCATGCAGAATGATGTCTGACATTGTCCTACTGAGTCTCCAAAATATCAATATAAGCCATCAATGGTAGTTTCACATACATGCAGAGCACTCATGCTATGAGCACTGATGGACCTCTACGCCATCACAGATGCTGTTTTATTTTCCTTTATTTATATTTTTTTTCATTGGAAACTGCATGGATGGTGTTTTTAATTTTGGCCCACAGCAAGGGTCATCGTAGGGGCATGAAAACTGAGTTACCAGTTACCAATTTAGGGTAGGGCCCTTGTGGAGACTGGAATTTTATTTTCCTTTAAATATTAAAGGAAATACTATTTAATAATGTGGGGTAAGTGTGTTGCAGACATTGATTTCTAATTATGTTTATATTTAACAAATAAAATTAAGTTTGTCACTGAAAACACTGAAAATCTTTTCTTTGACATTTTATCTGTGTTTTTTTTTTAATTTCAATTTAATTAACAAATTTCATATTTGTTATATTCCTTGAAAATGTATTTTCTAAGAAAATGACTGTAACAAAAACAACATTGTAAATAAACGTAATGTAAATAAAATAATAATGGTGGCAAAAAGTGAACTAAAATATCACAATTTCACATTCATACTTAATTCTGTAGTGGAACATTTAAGAAATAAGATATTTCTTTACACCAGAAGCCATTTTACAGCGGTTTCTTATAGCTCTGATAATGGCAGCACCAGGTACAGCAAGACTTGGGATTCCAGCCAGGATGAAGATTATTACGTAGATCCAGGGTGGATAAGGCTTTTGCTCCAAAGTGGGAAAATTCTCCTGTAATAGACATTAAATCATTAATCATCAAATATGGTCTACCAGAATCACTTTTAATACAATAAAAATAATTGATTTTTTAGTCTTTAGATCTTATTTAAACCCACTGTTTACATGTGAGACAGGTGACAATATCATTAGACTAAACAATAGTGAAATAGTGGAATAATAGTGAAATCTTAAATGAATCACATTGTGAGGTGAGGGTATCACTACACAATAACCTGTTTGTGTATGATTATAAAAAATGTTATGTGAAATCTGGGCTGCATCATGGGTAACCTCACCGCTTTGGGGTCCCAGGCAATATAGAAGAGCTCCTTTGAGATCGTGGTGACAAAGTAGAAGAGGAAGATGACCAGCATGATGAGAGGGCTGATGAACCTCCAGGTGGCCTGCCAGAAGATATTGGGTTTGTGGCCAATCATGAAGACCAAATCATCGTTGAACCTGTTCACAGAGAACATGAGATCTGATTTTATTTCATTCAATCGTAGGTACTGAATAATTCATAGTAAACACTGAATTATTCATAGTAAACACTGAATTATTCATAGTAAACACTGAATGATTCATAGTAAACACTGAATTATTCATAGTAAACACTGAATGATTCAAAGTAAACACTGAATTATTCATAGTAAACACTGAATGATTCATAGTAAACACTGAATTATTCATAGTAAACACTGAATTATTCATAGTGGAGAGTGAATGATTCAAAATAAACATTGACTGATTCAAAGTGAATAGTGAATGATTCATAATAAATACTGAATGATTCATAGTGGAGAGTGAATAATTCATAATAAACACTGAATAATTCATAGTAAACACTGAATAATTCATAGTAAACACTGAATGATTCATAGTAAACACTGAATGATTCATAGTAAACACTGAATTATTCATAGTAAACACTGAATGATTCATAGTGGAGAGTGAATGATTCAAAATAAACATTGACTGATTCAAAGTGAATAGTGAATAATTCATAATAAATACTGAATGATTCATAGTGGAGAGTGAATGATTCGGAGTAAACATTGATTTAAAGTGAATAGTGAATGATTCATAGTAAACTCTGAATGATTCATAATAAACATTGATTGATTCAAAGTAAATAGTGAATGATTTATAGTAAACGGCGAATGATTCAAAGTGAATAGTGAATGATTCATAGTAAACACTGAGTGATTCATAGTGGATACTGAATGTTTCATACTAAACACCGAATGATTCATACTGGATAGTGAATGATTCATAATAAACACAGAATAATTCATGATGTATATACAATTCTTACATCTTATTCTTATTATAAACAATTCATAATAGATACTGAATTATTCATAGTAAACACTGAATGATTCATAGGGAATAGTGAATGATTTGTAGTAGATACTGAATAATTAATAGTACAAAAATGCAATCATTTATGTTAGATGCTAAATTCTAAATTCGTAATAAATATTAATCTTCAAGTACCTGTCAACACCGTAAACATACATCACTCCAACCATCTCACAGAAGCCGGTTATAAGGAGAGGAATAGAGCCCGCAAAAGTGTCAAACAAAGCCAGCCAGTAGTTTCCTGAAGCCTGTACAAAAATCAGCGCAATACAGCAGCACAGCAGACACGTCACACCTGAAACAATAAACACCTTCATTATCACTTCAATAAACAATCCACTTAAAAATAATATTTACACAAGCTTCCACATAACCCAGGTGTAGTCAATCTGCAGGGTTAACAAGCTCTAGAACTCAATAGTTACCTAAATATCCCAGCCGTTTAAAGGAATATCTCTCAAACCAGACAAACCTCATCCAGATCTTAATGAAGGTCTCACTGACTAGTGGACGTGGTTTAGGACACAGTATGACTTACTGTGAGCTTTATACATGAATAAAAACTCACAGCTACAGCCAAACACTTCAGACAGCATCAGGACTATTAGAAGACTGATCTTGATTCAGATTCTTCTGTTTTATGATGCTCATCATTGCTAAAACGGATTCTAGATAAACACTTCCTACTCTGAGTAACTCAGAGAATAACTCTGTTATTCTTTAAAGCTCACAATAAATCATACTGTGTTCTAAACCACATCCACTAGTCTGTGAGACCTTCAATAAGATCTGGATAAAGTTTGACAATTTTGGTGATGTATATTTACAGAAACTACTATGCTGGTTAGGTGGCTTAAGAATGAATTTTGTGGATTAATGAGCATGTATAGAAGTCTACCTGAAATGGCCTCTTTAGTCCAGCTCTTGGGGAAGACCTTTAGGTCCTGCAGGGGAACCAGCACTCCTTCAATGTTTCCAAACATGGAGGACAGGCCAAGGCAGAACAGCATAATAAAAAACAGGACAGACCACAGGGGGGCTAATGGCATCTTAGTGATGGCTTCAGTGAAGACGATGAAGGCCAAGCCTGTACCCTCCACACCCTGTTTAAAGAAAGAAGAATGATGGGTTGCATCTAGTTCCACTACTACTATACATATTAGGCCAAGTAAAAAAAAAAATTGGTCATCATCCTTTTTCACCAAAATTTTGGGTCGGGGGGGAGGTGTTTTTTTTTTTTTTTTTTTTTTTTTTTTTGATTGATGGTAGAAAAGTATTCTGGCGGCTTTTGGGGGTGTCGGCCAGTCAGATGGCTGCGTGTCGTACGGTATTTGCATAAAGTTCTCTTGTGTGTTTATGGGGTCTTTTTTGTAATTATTTGGGGTCTTTAAGAGGAGATTTTTGTATGTGTAATGATTGTTAGTTGTAGTCTAGTCTCTATGAGTTATTTTAGTGTGTTTTAGTTAAGTTACCGTTAATGTGTGTCTTAGTCCATTTAGTTAGTCTGGTCGTACTTTCATCTTGCAAAGCCGTGAGCGTAAACTCATAGAGAGAATATTTATTTATTTATTTTAGATCGGTTTTTTTATGCATTGACATCTTCAGGGCAAAGCCACAAAAATAATCGTCAGCAAAACAGCGCCAGTTTCACAGAAAGACACACACACACACACACACTTGATACTTTTATTTAAAAACTAAAAAAGTAATTGTTTATTTCGGTCTCTGGTAAAGTTATTCTGTCTTATTTATAGAAACGGCCCTCCGTCTGCTTCTCTGTGTGTGAGTCTGCGCGCACGCTGCGATAATAACTATTATTATATATTACAGTTAGTTTAAATTATCCATTGTATTTTATTTCATTAGATAACAGGGAAATGAAACGAATTTTATTGGCCGACTGCAGTGTTTTTACGATGCTGGCCACTACAAAAGCCATGATTTGCATCACAAAAACGACCGGCCATTGGTATTGACAACGAAGTGTACTGCACATGTGCAGAATTGATTTGGGATCACGTCATTGGAAGCATGCGAAATTTGAATGATTCTAGGCCAGACTAGGGTGTTTGGCGCATTTTTTTTTTTTTTAAAAAAAAAAAAAAAAAAAAAAAAAAAAAAAGGTCGGATGCTTTTTAGAGGGTCGGGCGGGGATGATCACCAATTGGTTTTTTTACTTGGCCTTAGATTGAATTTGTCCTTATTTACATTATTTCTCCTCATTTACAGGTTTCTCACAGGATGGTTTTTGAAGCACCACCCACTGTCCACTTTTACAGAAACCCCATTCTTGTAGCTCCACCCACTGCCCACTTCATGAGAAACACCTCTCTTGTAGCTCCACCCACTGTGCACTTTATCCAAATTTCATCTCTGGTCACACCACCCACTGTCCCACTGTCCACTTTAATTGAAACACCTCTGTTGTAGCTCCACCCACTGTCCACTTTATCTACATAACATCTATTAGCTTACACTCGTCTATAAATCTTTACTTGGTCTTTCACCCTCTTTTGTATGTGTTACTGCAACCAGAAGCTACATCACCAGGTCCATTTATATGAAGTTAAAAATCCCTAAATCCAGTACTGCCCTCGGCTATTCATCATTTCAGTCTGCCGCTGCTAAGGACTGGAACATACTGCAAGAAACTCTTAAACTTGATACTTTTATTACTGTCACTGCTTTCCAGGACCACATCAAAGATATTTTAGTGATACTTGTACATGCTTATAATCTTATATTTTTAAATAATATGATATAAAAATAACACTGACCCTCCAGGACTGTCCCCTGTGATAAGCTGTACAGTAACAGATGAGTAGAGCTACAGTATGTGTTTCCAATATAATTATAAGGGTTTCTAATAACGTGGATGCCCATGTTTATAATAACCAGTACTCGGTCCAGGGCCGTACCTGTGAGAGAAAGGTGTTAAGGTTGCAGGTGGTCAGGTTTAGGCTGCTGACGATGCCAGACTGAGTGGTATTAAGGTGATCTAAGACCTGACCATAGTTACTTTCAGTGATGCTTCCATCTGGCAGATCAAAAGTGTTCAGCAGAGTGAGGATGTTTCTGAGGAAAAGATGCAGATCACATGTTTATTCACAGATATTTCACTTTCACATGTAGACGTCGGCTGCTTTGTCAAATATAACATTTTCCAGATTTGTTATGTGGTTTTCACTACATTTTATACACTGAGCCGCCTTGCATGCAAATCCTTTGAAGCTAAGTAGGTCTGGATCTGGTTACTACTTGGATGGGAGACCTCCAAGGAAAAGCTTGTATGTCTGCTGGAAATGGTGTTGATAGACAAAAGGAAGCGCCATCCCTGTGTTCTGTGTGGATCCCAATACCACAGTGTAGTAACATGGACTCTGTTTGGTAGCACTCTCTCCTCACCTCTCTGTCTAATAGCTAATATGTGTTGAGAACTCTGGTGCGGACCAACTGTCATCACATAATCCAGGTGGATGCTTACTGTTGGTTGTGGTTGAGTTGACTATCTTTCCCAATTTCCCAAAAGAGCTTTGAGAATCAGAAACCAACAGAGCATGTGAGTGGAGTAGAATAACAGTCATTTCCAGTCCTTACTGGAAGTTATTTCATTCATTTCCAGTCCCCCGAATATCATTTTTGGTCAGCAAAATACATCAGCAACAATGAAGGAGAAGGGCTTCAAACTATACTTTTGAAGTTAGATCAACAATTATGAAGGTAAGATCCGGTCGTGTAATGTTAGCCATTTTGGCTAATATGTTTGTTTACTAGTCAAAGCTAGCGTAATGTTTCTACTAACGTTATGTGTGATAAAATGGTCATTTGTCCATCTTAGTTTCAAACAAGGACTCAAGGACAGATGTTGTCATTAGGGCTGAGTGCTTTAGGTCAATGAGGAGAAGCCAGAAAGCTCACCATTAAACTCAAAGAAAAACATACAGTACCTTATGCTGGTAAAAACACAAGCTGATCAACCAGCTTAACCAACTTTAGCTGACAGTGCTGATTATTTTTTCAGCAGCGATGACAGCTATAAATCAAATACTGATAAAGCTACTGTATGTACATAATTGGTACTATATTGCATCAATATTAGTGTAAAATCTGCAGAATACAGGGATTCACAGAAAATAGGTTAACTTCTGAGGTTTGTCACTTTCACACATGTTCTGTGTGAATTTGCAATGAGTAAAGTGATATTAACAAGGTTTTGATATTTCATGACAGTGAACTGTAGTCATTTGGTTTTATTTTCACATGTTTTTAATGTGGTACTTTGATTTTCTATATGGATAATTGTTTGTTTATTGAAAAACATTTTGTGTAAATGCAGGGTGTTAAACCTGGTCTCTTAAGCAAGATGACAATTCTTTCAGCCAGACCCAGGGAGAGAGAAGGCTAGCAGAACATACTCAGCTGTCACCGTGTCTTAAGATGTCTTAAGAGGCTTACATGGCATGTCATAAGATGTCTTGAGACATTTTCTCATATCAAGATGTCTTGAGACATCTTAAGATGTATGAGTGAAGACATTGTCTTTATCTTGAGACATGCAACGCAATGTCTTAAGACATGCAAATAATTATTTTGTGTGTCTTAAGACAAGGCATGACTTAAGACATCATTTTGTCTTAAGACATAGAGATGTTGTGTCTTAAGACATTTCAACTGAAACCAAAGAGTGGTTACTTACTAAGATGTCCTGTGGTATGAGTGTGATATTACTGTGGTACCAAACTATGAAGTATTACCACCACATCCCTAAAGTAAATATAACTGGTTTATCCTCATGAAAATGTTTTTATTTTTATTTTTTTAGTAGATGCTAAATCCGTATAACAGTCACATTCTATTCGCGCCTTCAGTGCGACTTCAGTGCTGAGTCAGACACCGCATGTAAGTTTTAGTGCTGTTGTATGGATTCTGACAGCACGGAACCGAGTCACATTCAAACTCAGCGCGAGGACCAACGGACATTTACCAACAGATACCAGTTGTTTCTCTTACAGGTGAGCTATATTTAATGAAGTTTATTTATCTTAAATGACTGTTTATACATGCTTAGAGTGTTTATGTTGGGCTAAGCTTCTGATTTATGTATTTTATTATTTTACAGCCTTGTGTTAGCTGTTTATACAGTTTGACTAAAAATGCTAGATAACAAATTGGCTAACGTCAGCGAGCTTAGGAAAAGACTTTTAAATTGAACTCTTTTTATTTCCATAACCAGCACACTGCTACATCTTTGTTGTAAAATAATAATTTTCTAATAATGTTGAAGTTTGGTTTTCTTTGTGTTTGGTATTCTTTAGGCATAAAGCTCAGTTAACAATGCTAGCTAGCTAGCTACCGTAGCAAGCTAAGCTCCCAAGCTTGGCAAAATGCTGGTGATTTTAACTCATTTTGCTTCCTAACTGCTATGTATTTGTGTAAAATAAAATTCAAAATCGTGTAATGTTAAAGAATGGTGTTTGGTGTTGAGTACACAGTCGGACATTGACGACATGGTAAATTCCACCTTGACCTTAATAAAAATAGACAAGGACACAGTTCAGACATGAGTTGTGGTTTGTGGTAAGAAATTGTAATGTGCTAAAACTTAAAATAAAATGTGTTTATGTATCGTCAATCCTTCGTTTTACTCAATTTTAGTGGTCGTAAAACGGTTCGAACCCTCGAATCGAACGATGCCATCGATCGATCGATCGTAACAATTGACTCGAAATACGGATTTCTTATGGTTTGTGTTTCTTTTGGTTTGAAGTTGTAATAATCTTTTAATAATAA
>BRDA01029587.1:0-15042 GCA_036984385.1 Crenuchus spilurus | reverse complement strand
TCTCTTCCTCCCTCTCTCAATATCTCTCTCTTTCTCTCTCTCTCTCTCTCTCTCTCTCTCTCTCCCCCCCCCATCTCAATATGTGTCTCTTACTTGTTTGTGGTTATTTTCCTGCTCAAAGACTAGACCCTATGGCCTTATTACTTTAATTTTTTTAATTATTTGATTATATTCTGTTTTTACTGTTTATATTTTTTACTGTTCAGAGATCTTCTTAAGAGAAAATATAAGAACATGTGTTACAGGCAGTTTTTGAGCCTGGTCTGAGGCACTGCTACTGAATGCTGTTAGCACTGCCTGTCTGCTGAAGAAGTGCAGTGATGTTCTTCATGTTTCTGGCTGTCTGCGGTGAGGTACAGACTTAACTTTATTACATAACAAGCTCGGGAACTTTTCTCTATGTGTCATCCTGCAATATTGCTGACCTTGGTTTCAGCCTCTCTGCTATCTGCGGGGACCTGTAAGATGTTTGGAGTCTCTGTACTAATACTAACTAAGTCTGCACGTGTGAGCTTATGGCTGGGGGAATAATCTATGTGGCATGTGTACAGAAGATACCAGCTTGTCCCACCGCTCTCAGAGGACACTCAGTCCTTGCATGGTTATGGCCAAAACGTGGAGCCCTCCCCAATGGGAATGACACCCGGCTGTCACACCCTCAGCAGCCACAGCCTTTCAACCCTCTGGAGGAAGCTTTAATTGGTTACCACAGATAAATATTCATGTTTCTAAAAAGATGTTTTTCTATCTTCACTTTCTCTAAACAGTAACTTCCCTGTAAATGAGGGGTCAGGGTTAAATGAGGGTTCTCTGTTTGAGAGTGGTTAAATCTGTCAGTCATGCCTAGAATAGATCATGTGCAAACTGTCCAGACTAATCAGAGTGAATAAATCATAATAAGTGTATTTATTCATAGGAAGAATAATAGCTTGTCCTTTGCCAGATAAAGATCCAAATTTAGGTCAGAGACTAAATTGTCTGCATGTTCATTTTTAGATGTATTGAGTATGAATCTGTGCATGACTCTATGAGGCACTTCTGTCTGTGCCAGATTTATGCAAAAGATGAAATTATCTAACCTACTTATTCTACTATTACTGATCCATCTATATAGAGATAATACACAGAGAGGCACTGTTACATTATGTAAATGTGTCCACTCTTTAAAAAAAGGGTTCTGCAAGGGTTCATTAGTTAATGGTCATGGGCAGCTGGTCAGTTGAGGATGCTAGGGTGCCACCCTCTATTGTAGAAATAGTTTACTATTTTCATTTTTTAAATAATCTAAATCTATGTATTTTAAGTATGTACGTGCTAAACATGCACAATGTAAAATGTTAAATATACTGGGAATAATGACCTTCCTGGTTCATTCTTTCTTACTTCTGAGGTGACAGAAATATCACCCAGTCAGAGAAGCAGCAGTCAATCACTGACCTGCTGACACAAGCTCCTCACATAGCAACAAAGGTTTAACCAATCAGTGTCCTCAAATCCGCAGCCAATCACTGACCTGCTGACACAATATACTTGTATAGCAACAGAAATTTCAAATTTCAATCAGCATCCTCAAATCTGTTGCCTGAAAGGCTTCATTTATCACCTCAGCAGAGTCAGTCAGTGGTTTTCTGAACACCTGACATCATTGACATGCAGTACATGGCTCTAGAAATGCTAATATTTATTCTTAATAGTGTTTTAGGTCATTTTATTGTACTTTCCATCTTTACACATTTGCCTGAAACTAATGGTAATTTTCATTAACTATTAGTCTGATTTTAATGCCAATTAAATAGTTAATAACCTTTTCAGAGAGCTTTGCTATTCTGCAGTTTGTGTTAAGTAATATTGGGATTGTGGTGGAAACTTACTGAATATGACTCAGCCCTACCTACAATATTTTTCACCAGCTGCCACTGTTAATGATTATATGTAGAATCAGGACAACTCAAAGAACCATTTGCATACTTAAATGGTTTTGCATGGCAAAACAGTTCTTACATGTGATGGAGAATCTGTTGTATATCATTCTTTAAGGAACCTTTTTTTCAAGGTGGGAGTGGGAGGAGGGTGAGGAGGTGGCTGGTTTACCTCTCAAAATGTGTTCAGTAATATAATATATTTCAAGTAAGTTGATGTTCCCTGTTGATGTAAAAATGAATGAGGAAAAATGGGTTGATATCGTACTAAAGAGGTTCCACTTTTGTTACAATTCAAAAAACCTGCTGCAGGTACTATACAGAATAAGGGTGGGTGATCTTCCCAAAAAATATTCACAATCTGTTCAAAACACAATCTGAATTTTGATGTGAATTTTGAAATATACTCTTGAGAATATCCAGACACAAATCAGCCTATTTTCTTATGTAATGTAGAGTATCTACTGTTTAAGCTCGTAATTAGCCTGGACTCACCGGGTGCAGCATCTATTCCTTATATTCAGAGATTCATTCCTTTTTTATTTTCTAAAATACATTCAAAAGGGAGGAGAGATATCAGAGCTACCCAAGTTGTTAGTTTCTGCCTACTTTGAGTTGATAATTAAATTAAACTAATAAATTAAACATATTAAATAAATTATGTACTGAATGTTGAATTCTTTTTAAAAAGTGTTACTTGTTGGTTGCAATCCTTTCCTGATGTTAAAGAACTGTAAAACTGAACACTCAGTTCCTATCCTGCAGAAGGGTGACCTCTTTTGACTAAAATATGAATTACAACATGAACCTCATGAGGTCCTTTTAGTGCTGTGCAGCCTGATAAAAATTATTTCTGCAACCGAATACATTAAAGTGCCTCAATTTTAATTTAATTTTATTGTTAATCCGCCCATTTTATTGGCGTGCCGACGTGACTCACTGCAAATTTTCTGAAAACAAAGCATTCACCGACATGTTCGTCATTCATTATTCTGGCTTTGTTTCTTGTTGTTTCTTGTTGATAATGCTCAAAACAAACTAAAATACGTCACACTAAAGCAACGGCATTTAGCGCTACCAACTGAAAACGGGTGTGAAAACAAATAGCGTCCGAGAACCCTTAACAGAGCGTAAACCTGTAAGAGTGATGTTAAATGTTCATTTATCTATTTTATTAGTCTTCTGTGTTTATTTCTCATTGTTTTCTGTATGTAAAACTATAGTTATTCTATAAAATGTATTTTAGTTAATATTTTGGAGTGTCTGGAACAGATTAATTGGATTTACATTATTTCTTATGGGAAATATTCCAATATGCTGCTAGATCATGTTGAATATTTTTCATATGCATTATCCATGAGACCGTATGATTGAGACATGTAATATTTGCCCACTTACAGCAGCCAGTAGTCAACTGTTCTTGGTTTGTAAATGAGAAATTGATCCATTAATATTACTAGGTGTTAAAGTTTAGAAACATTAGTAGTAGGACACAAAATATCATGTCTACGATGTGCTTCAAAAGACTCAGGATCATGTCAAAATCATGGATGTCTTCAAGACTGTTCAAGGTATAACATTGTCAGATCAGCCCAGTCAGAGTTATTTTTGCTAAGTCTAGTGATTATGGAGTCTTTTGGCTTCTTTTCCGTAAATGTTTCTTTTTGCTTTAGGTTTCTATGGTACTTCCTAAATCCACTACACTAGTTCTCAAATGTTTCTTGGTTCTGGATGAATTATTTTAGATTGTAAGGAATGAATGTTTTGCACCGCATGTTCTTAAAACTTCTAAAGGGGTTCTTTAGAGTTGCACTTTTCATTTTCACATCTAAAGTTTACCATTTGAGAACCACCAAAATATTCATTGGGGAACTAAACGTGGCATTGTTTGGCACCTTTATTGTGTTTTTTCTGTGTATGGACATAAAACTGTATGCATACTCCTTTATTGTGGTTGTTCATTTATTTGTTTCAGAGGTCCACGTATTTTGCATAATCCCTCCATTCTTAGTAATTGAAGGCTCCATAGTTCACTTCGCATCTCATCCTATTCATTTCCAGCCTGGCGTGCCTGAACCCAATTACTCAAGCCCTTCGGTTATTTTGGTTGTTTATTTTTGTATCTCTGACAAGAGCACCCCTCATCACCATGCAGGGGGTTGGCGGTGGTGGTGGTGTTGGGATGCAAGAGTGAGTGTCCACCCTTCAGCGAGTTTGTGACGCTGCAGCTGTCGCCTGGGAGCAGAAGCGGTTCAAGGCCACAGGTGGCCTGCACTCAATTGTTTTCAACACACAATATCTTCCCTAAAGAGCGTTCAGGAATGATTAAAAATTAACCTGGGCTAAAAAAAGGCAAAGACTGGGGAGTGGGGGAGGAAGCCGTGACTGTCTAAATGATGCTGGATGCATCTCTGGCTGCCTTTGACTGTCTCCTTGCCAACGGCATTGTGTCCTAAGAGCTGATTTCCATATTTGCCTATGAAATGAGTAAAAGCTGACAAGAGCGATGGTCATTAAACCATGCGACTGTGACCTGACTGTAAGAAATTACAGCACTGACCTCGCAGCCTTACGCTACTTGGCTGCCCATTGACTTTGTAAAGAATAATCCAGCCTGTAATACAGGTCCTGTTATGTAATTGTGTTTATCATAATACACGTGATGAACCAAAGTTGGAGGACGCAACATGACCTAAGCAAAAACGTGCCTTAATCAGGCTTCCAGGGTCATGTTTGGAGTGTCAAGTGAAAAATGCTGGTGGACAAAAAGTCATCATGCTTGTAATAATGTCATTCTTTCCACCATGACCTGAAGAGCTCTTCCAACAATAGCTGAGGATGGGTGTCTCTACACACATTCACTCACTTCTATGCTTTTTTCTATCTTATTAAAAACATATACTATGCTTATTATTAGTCCTCAAGGTCTGCATTTGTAGTTAATATTGTTTCACAGATTAAATAGTGAAATATATAAAAAAATGAAGTGATTTGATGTATCAAATAATACTAGAAACACTTTTGCTAAATCTGAATTGTTCACAGTGGCAGTGATAGGAACCAGACGTCCCAAGAGTTTATTATCTCTAAAAGCTAATGACTGCCTACAATGGTTATGAACATTATGTCAGATTCCTTAGACATTGGTTACAGTTGTTTTGAGATAAGATCTTCATGATTTTAGATTAATAAAAGAAGTACATTTTCTAAAACCCTGGTCACATTGGGTTTTTGTACTTTACGTAGACTCATGAAATGCCATAGCCAGGAGTAGGGCTAGAATCAGCAGTGCAAACTGCTTTCACATCTGAAGAGCACTAATATCAAAACTGCTAAAACACCAGAAGCAAAGATAATTTATCAAATTATAAGATAACCATCTAATCCCACCTCCTGACTGACAGTGTACCACGCTGCCTCTCACTTGTGTTGTATTTTGTAATCCGCACTAAAAGCGTTGTATAATATCTCTTGCTTTGAAACTACAACAATCAGGTCTTCCGCCCTGTTGGCTTAGACAAGACCAGAGACAGTACAGAGCGCATCAAAAATCACTCAGCCAGAGCAGCTATTGGTCAGGGATGTGAATTTACATATCAACGTTCACCAAAGTTTAAGTCGATGTGAAAGTCATCTACACAAAATTTGTCACAGGAAATCTCATTGAAATTAATTAGTTTTCACTCTTGAAAATCCAGACCTTAACAAAAAACAGTACCCAAAAAAATGTATTTTCCAGATTTCCCACTTGCCATTCTCAGCATTACTTACACAAATTTAGATGTATATAGTGTATGTGTATATAAGATTTTATAGTCATTTTGTATTGTAAATAAAATAGTTATATACTTTATACTTTTCCATAAATGCTTCTTTATTATCTTATTTACAATTGTTTACAATTAAGAAAAATTGGGAAACATTTGTGGAGTTTCCATTTAAATACTTTAACCCTTTAACATTCTGTTCAACCATTTGGTAGAGCACATTTGAGTCACTATATCTTATTGAAGAAGGTGTTGGACTTAACACAATGTGATTGTGCCATCTCTACCAATCGGCAGAGGAATGATATGCTAAAAACATCCACTGTAGGACACTAGAAATGCAAAATGTTCTAGCCTGAATGAAAACCAGCCATGCCTCGTAGCCATACCACAAGGATTAAACTGAATCAAATGCTGAAAAACCATTAGTGCTGTTTCACCACCACACAGATGAGTGTGATGTTTAAAACGTGAACAAAATTAACCTGTTATTGCACGGTTTGTGTTTGTAGTTAATGTTCTGATTTCACCATAAAGTGCATGTCATTGTTAAAGTACACATTTAAAATTTTTTTTACTTTTTTATTATTGCCCCAACACCCCACCAAGCCCCCTCAAAAATAATACCATTTCTTTATTGGAGAGGATGCTAAAGGGTTAAGTATGATTCTTTCAGGTCATGAATCCTTACAGATTTTTTGGGTACTATGTGTCAGTTCAGCTTCTCCTGTTTCCCACATTTGTAAATCAGTCTACATTAAAGAGTCTGCTAAATGAAAGAATCTAAATGTAATGCTAAATGTGTTTTTACTTTGGCTTGTGTCTGTCTGTATCACTGCAACATGCAGCTGAGCCCTGACAACCTTCTCCCTCTGCTTGCTTCTGAAAGGCCATCGATTGTGGCTGGAGGCAATGTTGTGGTCGTTCTAAAGCTCAGAAAGGGGAAAACTCCTTCTGAAATGTCCTTGAACATGTCCACACTTTTCCTCATGTCTGCATATTCAAATCAGTTTGTGATGTGAGTAAATGCTGAGGGCCTCCCTTTTTCTGTTTGCTGTTCTGCCTGAAAAAATCTTCTGATCTCATCTCATGAAACAGCACAGACATTCTGGTTGAATATTGATCTTAAAGCTCAAGGAATACAAATTTTAGCCAAGCATAAAGACATTTAAAAAATGATGTAAAAAGTACAAAGAGGTACTGTAGATATGGGAACCCATGAGAAACATTTAAGATTATTAACACTTAGGGATGTAACAATCCATCTGTATCGACACATGCACTAAATGGCAAATGATACATTGATATAAGATGTAAACATCAATACATGTGTTTACTTTCACACCTGTTCCAAAATTAAAGGTACTGTACATGATTCTGGAGAACGACTATTGATATTTGAACTGCAAAACAAACATGCTCCTTCAGAAGCTCTGCCACTAAATTTCATGCATGCAGATTGCCAAGGTAACAACACAGCTTTGCAGACTAAAAGACATATAAGAGAACAACGTCATTAGAAGTAAGAGTTAGCTTTAACTTTCTGGAGTCTGTGCTACTGCCAGCAAGATAAACAAAAATTGCACAAAAACACTTATATAACTGCAAGATTTTATCCTAGAAACAAAAGTAAACCTTAAAGGGTCTATTTTTCAAATATGTATATGTTGAATTGAAATATATTTTTAGATTCTTGTGAGAGAAGCATAAATAACCAGAGGTAGATTTTTTAGTGCGAGTCAGTGCGCAAGCATTTTTTCCCCACAATTTATAAGATCTGCCATTCATATGATAACAACATGTTAATTCTGCACCCCAGTGGAGGATTAGTGGCTGGGAAATGTGTAAAAATGCTCATTTGGTCTCTATAAATAAAGAGTTCTCACCTGAACAAAGACCTCTCACTTGAATGTTCACATATTATATTTATATCTATGTTTTATATCCTATATTGAATATTCTCATGAATATTCAATATAGGAATGAGTGACCCAGTAAAACACAGTGTCGCATCAGATTTGTTAAGCTTTATAAATAAAACACATACAATTTGTAAAAACTGTAATGATCAGTGTGTAGCCAACACCTCTGTTTATTCAGTTCTGAGCTCAAAAGTCTTGGCTAGAAATGTTTTTTTTCACAATATATTAGTGATGGATAGTGATGGATATATACCGGTGGATAAGGGCTGCCCACTGCTTTGGGCACAAATTATCACAGCCTAGTGTGTTCACTAGTGTGTGTGTGTGTGTGTGTGTGTGTGTGTTTCACTGCACGAATGGGTTAAATGTGGAGGTCAAATTCCATTGTGTGAAAATCACATTGGCAAATTGGTTCATCTTAATATAAAAGCCTGTGTAATGACTTTTGGGGAAAAATGGGTGTTTTATAATGTATAATTTAGATAGGAGTAATTTGTAAGTCAGGGCAGGTCAGACTACATCAGAGTGTCTGAAAACCTCCTCAGACTCCAGAGGGTTAACAAGGTTAGCATCAGCTAGCTTGTGGGTTAGTAAACTGTTTCTACAATTGCTGCTGCTACTCAAGCAAGAATAGAGCGATATCCTCACCCCTTTTCTTGGCTTTCAGTGTTTGAAGGTCTTTACACCATCCAAAATAATGTTTACATGGGTCTTAGCCCCTGACCCTCACTTGGCCCCGTCCTGTGCACAAACATCAATGCCCCTGTTGATGATAGGCTAGAATAGTGTTATTTCTTGGTCTGAGCGACAGCAATATTGTTTGTTTCACATTTACAGAGTCAGGGCTTAGTATGAACACCAGATTTTTTCCAGCGAGAAAACTAGAGAGCTAGCGAACCATGAGAAAACATTCATTCAAGTGATTTAAAATTGCACACAGCGCCTTTAACTGCATGGTTCCTCTGCTACACTGTTGGCATTTGGTCTAACAAACATTCCAACAAATAAAGCCTTGCTTGTGTAACTATTCTGTGTCTATTCAACTGCAGACCCCAGTATTGAGATATCAAAAGTATTAGGTTAAAATTATCAATGTAGAATTACTACTCAGTATGCAATATAATTTGATTTCTGGAACATTTTCCTTGTATCTCCACCTTGCTGGTGTACAGTAAGAGCTCATCTGTTTATGTCCGGTTTGTCTTAGGCATCCTTAAATGAAGAGTCTAGAAAAGCTGCTTTTTACAAAAACTATCAGTTTGCCCAGACCAGTCAATCTGATGGAATGCGTTTGGGCGATAGATGTTCTACCATTTTAAGAGAACAATTGGTTCTCAAAGTCGATTGGTTGGATGTGGGAGAAATGGGCAGACATGAAAAAATAACCAAAATGGATTTGACAAGTGTTGTTACATACAGTAGACTGGGTCAGATCATCTCTGAAATGGAAAGGATCTTGAACAGCAGAAGTCAGTACCTGTCAGTAGCCTCTAAATTCCCCAGGTCTTCATCCAGTTGAGCATTCATTGGTTATTCTGGTACAACAAGTCTCTGGTGGCTCAATTTCACAATTTAAAGGACTTAAATGTCCCCCTTGGAACTTCCTAAACTGGGACCACGGTTATATAAATGCCCCCCTTAGAACCTTCCAAACTGGGATCATGTTTAGACATTTGTCCACCTTAGAACCTCCCAAACTGGGATCACGATTAGACAAATGTACCCCTTAGAACCTCCAAAACTGGGATTATGTTGACACAAATGTCCACCTTAGAACCTCCAAAACTGGAATTATGTTGACACAAATGTCCACCTTAGAACCTCTAAAACTGGCATCCTGGTTAGGCAAATGTCCCCTAGAACCTCCCAAATTGGGATCACAGCATCAGCAGAGCACCATAATTGTGCAAAGCAATGTTATTTGCTGAATATAACATGATTTATCTGTTTCTCTACAAATACCATTTTTGAAGTGTAGTAAAATATTAAAAGGGGTGTTTTAACCATAGAATTGACTACTTCCTGAAAATCAAACTCTCTCTATAGGACTTGTGTCTGAAGCTATGTTCTTACATGCTCTTTATTTCAAGGAGTTAAGACTGTTTGCCATGAGTTGAAACACAGTTACCCTGCTGTGATAACCTCAGCAGCATGTGATTATTCTCAGCTGGAGCTGAATGTTAAATACAAAGGAGGGAAAGACTAAAGGCTGTGAAGATTTCCTCTAACATGCATGTCTCTCTGACTCAAGACAAGATTAGATGAAGAAGATATGTTGACATGACCAGCGGCAAGTCTGTAGTGTCACGATGACAAGGGAATACTGAATACCACTTGCAGTTTGTAGAAGTCCAAGTTATCACCAGTGGTTAAAGGAAAAAAAGTCTTTCATTTTACTTTCATTATATTTGACCCGTAGCTATTTGAAATAAGGGGAGAAGTTCAAATGGGTAGATTCTTAGCTTTATATCACACATCAAAAGGGTTCAATTAGTAGTGTGAGTGTTGATAAGGATGAGAGAAGATATATTATTATGGTATGAATTTGATGAAAATTGCTTTTGCAAAGATAAGGAATACATTTTTGGAGTCAAATATGGTGGAAAGACACAAGCATGGACTCAATCTTGCCCAAATGAGTGTAAACTGAATGTAAATGAAATTCACTGCATGTAGTTTTATGAGTAAATGTCATGTTTTGTTGTTTTTCTAAATGGAAAATTATTTCACACATCCTCTATAAAGAACATACAAATATTTATTTTTGTTCTGCACATTTAAGTCATTAGCAGTTTATGGATGAGTGAGTGAGACTGGGTATCACATCAGTGTAAATTGGTTATTGGACTCCTTTCACAAACACAATCAATCCAACTGTCATTCCATACATCTTCTTCTGCTTATCTGAGTCCAGGACACGAGGGTAGCAACCCAAAGAAGACCAGACATCTCCCCAGCCACCTCTTCTACCTCATATGAGAGGATTCCAAATCATTCAGCCAGATGAGAGATATAATCTCTCTAGCATGTCCAGGGTCTCCCCTAGGGTCTCCTCCCAATTGGCCTCTACTCCTAGTTTGTTCCGGTTGCCCTCACTCCTCACTCTATCTCTAAAAAGAGTGTCTTTCACAGACCCCCACAACCCTTTTGTTCCACCCTGCTACATATATAGTTCGAGATGTATTACCACAGAGTTTCAGAAGGGGGAACACAGTCTCTTAGTCATTTGACTTTACAAACTGTTGTTGTAGATTCAAATTCCATCAATATAATTCCTGAGTAATTGTGATCTATGCAACAGTTTTGTTTTCATATGAAATGAAACATTATGGAGTTAGATGACTTTATTCTAAGTAAAATCAAAGTAATCAGTAATAGACTAAACAGAACATCACTCCAACATTGTTTCCTTTATCTACTGTCAAAAGTTGGTCTTTTGTGGCTTTTCACTGCTGGTGGTGGACAGGATGTTTAATCCTCCAGTTAGAACAAAGGCTACGTTCATATTACCAGGCCTAAGTGACATAAATCTGATCTTTCGTCTTAATGTGTCTCAGATCTGATCTTTCCAGGGCTGTGTGGACGTGTCAGATTTGATATTTATAAATCAGATTTGAGTCACTTTGATATGTGGTTCTAGATCAGATATGTATCAGATCTGTGGACATGTGACCTGAATGTGACGATCAGATTTAATGTCTTTTTGTTTGTACACATCCACGTAGTGGGTGAGTCAGTGTTGGCTTCTCTCGCTTACTCACGTCGCTGTAAAAACGGTAAAAGCAGCCAGCTGGCATTGTAACTGACTTGATAATTTCTCGTCTGTAAATTTGTGAAATGTTTATTATTCAGCCGCAACGCAGCTCATGCTTTTATTTTGAAAGGCTTAGAACGACAAGGTCGTAGTTTAATTGTTGCAAGCTGCAGCATTGGCGGGAACTTCAGTGTGCAGGGAGAACGTGTGCTCCACGGTTAAGGACAAAAGGGGATTGTTAAAGAGTAGTTTTAAGATGCAAATGGTTTCTTAGCATCTGGTTGATGAGGGAACAAGGTTGGGTTTTGCATTTTGTTGTGATGTATATTTATTTAGTTAGTTATATTTTACGAAGCATACATTTGTTGTTAAGTATTGCAGTTACGTTCGCGCCCACTAGAAGGTGCTCCTGTATATTACTCATGCTTAAAAATACAAAGGTTTACAAACTTCTGTTATATGCTATAGTTGTGTTGTGTTATAGTCTATATGTAAAGTCAGACTGTTCTAACATGGTATATCTTGTTTTATTTATGGTATAGGAAACAATAGAAAACAATGTTAAAAGTTTAGTAAATATACTTGATAAAAGCACGGTAACAGCACTCAAGGTAAAGGTATTGTCTAGGATAAAAGGTTGTAATAATTAAAGGTAAAGAATTAATTCATAGCAAATTAATAAGGTATAATACAAGTTGAAGGCAGCATACTGTTTGAGTTATTAATGGTATTTTATTCTGTATATTTGTAGCTCTTACGGTGTGTTCACAGTAACGCAGCTCAATAAAAGGATTGTGAACCATCAGTTTGAGAGACCATCTTCTCAACCGGGACACTACAGGCATTTATTCACCTTCTTCACCTGATCATGTACAGTCCAGCACCTGTTTACTGTCCTCCTGAGCTAAGCACCATCACACATCTGCTACTAACACGTCTGTTTTACCATCAGTCCTCTCACTAATACAAGGTTGCCAGATTCCCTAAACCTTCTTCCGATTTTGTAACAGTCACACTACACAAACGGAAACTAGCGCAAAATTTCAAACATTTCAATGAGCTTTACAACATAAATCTTAAAATCTTACTTTCCCATTCAATTTCTTCTTTTATTTAGTGCAAAAAAACCCTACAAACCGCCAACTCTTAAGTTTAAACCAGAGACTGTATTTTTGCAGACCTGGCAACCCTGCACAAATGTGACGCTTTTTTTTCACAAATTCTCGTGTGTTTGTTTCACTGCACGAATGGGTTAAATGGTCAAATTCCGTTGTGTGAAAATCACATTGACAAACTGGTTAATCTTTCTCTTATAAATCAGGTTTTAGCAATGTGTCTTATAATGGTAGCCAAAGATATGTGCACATGAGCTATGTTATGTAGGTGTGTGCGCATGCGTATTCATAGATAACAGCGCAGCCGTGTTCACTGTAACATAAATCCCCAAATGACCAGGTTAGGGTTTTTCAGTCACAGGTATACATTTAGAGGTGTTTGTTTATTATTATTATTATTATATTATTATTTTCAAACGATTCTGATTGGACAGGGATTGAACATCCCAGGGACATGGAGTATAATGTCAGACGTGGAGCTGGATAATTTCTGGGGATATGGCAACCCTAGGCATCTCCAAAATGAACTACAACCGGAGTAGTGAGTAAAGTATAATTTTTTATATAAAAAGTATAATTTTAAGACCTGGGGGTATTCCACAAAGAAGGATTTCCAAGTTAGCCAGATAGTTTAAGCCATACTTTGAGGACTGACCAATAGGGACGTCCTGCTTCTCTTTTCTTATTGGACAGGTTCGACTTCGGGCTTGAGTTACCTGGCTAAACTGAGAGAGCCTGCTTTGTGGAATATCCCCCTGTTCGATAAAATTGCAAAATAAATCCTTTTAATGAGTTTAGTTTTATACTGACATTTAAAAAGCAGGCCACGTAGTGTCCACTTGTAAGGGTTTAAATGAAAGTCTGGTATTCTGTGACGTAAAGCTAAATATAGCATTAGTTATATAAGCTACACAGCAGTCAAAATAAGGCAATGCATGCTTTTTTAATAGTCATTATGAGGCAAAGGTCATTAACATCTACATTGTCGTCTGTTCCTGAGATTAGATGTACATATTTGTTTCCACATTGTCTTATCGCTCAGCTGCTTTTCTTCGTTCTGTTCAGTTGATGTTGCTGAGCCCAGCTTAAGCCCAAGCTCAAGTGAACAGGCATATGTGCCATAACAATGTGTATGTCTCATAGGAGGACTTGCAAGAGGAATACTCTTTCATCTCATCATTCTGTCAGGCTTTTATTCTTAGCATCCCTCACACTTAGATGCTGCCTTTGAAAGTCCTCAAGGTTGCTCTCATTATTAGTGTGGGATGTGGTTTAAGATGCCCTCCTCCTCCTCCGCAAGTCAATTGTCCTGTTCTGAGACGAGACTATCAGCTGTCTAAACACATCAGCCCTTCTGCTTTGTGTCTTTATGGTCACTTGTCACTGCTTGTCCACTAGTCCATCTTCAACCTCAGAATGCCTCAGCAATGGAGAATAGATATGATTCATGTGCATTTAATTTTCCATTACAGAATTTAAATTGCTTTTAAGTGTACACAGGGGCATCAGAAGCATTTGTAATGTGGGGGGCACGGGAGACATTTCCAGGGGGTTCTGCTTTCAATTTTGATTGACGTAGATGCCATTTTCTGCATTCTGGTGTATTTTAACAGGTTGATAAACCTCTACTTTTATAAGTAAACTCTTGATTCAATAACTATTTTAGAGTCAGATTCATCTTTCAACTAGTCCATACATGCATCATCATATTTTTAAACTAACTGCTACGGCTAAGATAATAAAATTAATGTGACACAATTTATCACAAACAATGACTTTAGGTGTGCATTTTACTTTTATTGAGTTTATTCTTGATTTAGTTTTATTAGTTTTAATGGTGAATCTCAACTGCATGTTTAAAAATAAGAAAATAACTTTATCCAATGAATAGGTGCAAATTTGATAACCAACAATAGACTTTAGGGGGTCATTTGACTTTTTTATGATTTAGTGAGAGGCCTACTCATAAGAAAAAAATGACACGCCATCAGGCAGCCTTCATAACTCTAAAATACACTGTGCCAAGCAATGCTAACACAAAAAAATACTATTTTTGTCAGTTTTGTCAACCTGCATGTAATTATTAAAACAAAATAGGTTTACATGTTCCTTCCTACCATGGTGCCAGCACAATTTCTACCCCTTCATAACGTTTATCCCAATTTACATCACAGTCCACTTGGAAAAACATCCATCTACCTTCTCCCATTGTTTTTCTTTCCACTGTTAACTGATTTTCTCAATTTTGCTCCTAGAAATGAAAGCTAAAATTAAATAGGCCTATCATTTTAATACTGCCAAAATAAAATAAAGTTCAGTTTAAGCATGAACAAGATTATGCCTTTAAGTCAGTAAAGTCTTTCATGAAGTTCACACAACTGACTAGAACACACTCAACATAAATACTGATTTGTGTCTACATTTTAGATTTCATTCACAACCCAGATGGAAGACCTCAGTGCTGAGAAGAGAGCATGCTAACCACTGTGCCACCCATACACAATCCCCTTTTTAGTTTAAGCAGGGACTGTGGAACAGTCAGAAGCAGATTTTAATGTTGAATTT
>BRDA01029581.1:0-15000 GCA_036984385.1 Crenuchus spilurus | reverse complement strand
AGTAGTGCTGAGAAGAGAGTGCCATCTTACCCACCCAGAGAGAGGACGGCCAATTTTTGCTCTGCATCAATTTTTGATCACTTACATGCAAACTTAGTGGCAGTCTGTGGTTCATTTTATGTCTAAACCATTGACTTCTATATAGCAGTGTAATCTTCAGCCATTATACTAAATACGTAATGTAAGAATACACCACTAATGTTAGGGTTGGCAAGCCTACCTGTTTAGTAACTTTACCAAACCAAAAAACACAGCATACAGTCTTACTTATTTTGCAGTATAGTGGAACCCTTATCCCTGTATCATGACCAACAGTGATGCTGTGATAAATGACAGAAAGACTACGCAGATGAGTTACTGTCTGCACATCTATATGGAGCTTGAAAGTGTGTGTTACTCAAGAAGTGCAGAGCACAGAGTAGAAGCACAAGGTAGATGTGTAATAAAAATCAGAGATCTAACAATCCATTATTCTGCATCAACCAAACAGCAACCGCTCCATTGCATTGATGTGATGCATAAACATTGATGCATGCATGTTTATATTCACACCTGTTCCAACATTATTTGCATGATTCTTCTCTGTGTGCTCCGATGCTGTAGGGGGCAGCTTGCAGTTGCAGTCCAAATAATGTGGGCGTCACATTATTTTGGGAGGAATTTCATATTGACTACAGATCCCAGCATCAGAACAAATCGAATCACTGCACATTTTGAGATATCAAAAATCAAAATATCGAAAACAATCAATATAGAGTCACATTGTGATGAAACGTGTGTTTTACATCTCTACTATACTACAGCAGTGCATTCTAAAAGGCTTATCTGTCTTTTCTCAAAGTACAAAAATGCTCCTGGTCTTCATCCTGCTAACAGCAGTGAGACTGTTGCCTTCAGTGTTTCCTGTTTTGAAAGGTTAAGATCTGTCAGGTAAACAGAAGACTGAAAGAGATTTAGCTGGGTTTACATTCAGTTCTCCCTCCGAGGATATACAGAATCCTGGTGAAGAAATGGAAGAATAAGAGAGAACTCGAGAGCTGTTGTTGTCGATGCACTTTACTATTCAAAAACAACTGCAAAGTGTAAAGAATGTTTTCCTTTCTGTAAAACAATACTGCAGTCACAAGAAATTCAGACTGTATCAAAACACGTCCTCTTCTGCAAACACATGGTATTTAAAAACATACAGAATCTGCACTTTCAACAGATTTTTCCTAACAGCTTCAGTGAGAAATAATTGATGTAAAATGACAGCCTGCTTTTGATATTGCTGTTTAAAACTATGATAATCTGGTTTCTGTTTTTATCAGTTAACTCATGTGTACTCATGTACTATTATAGCATGATGCTCAGTCATTTCAGTATGATCACGTCACTATATATTTTACACTGACATTATCTGTAATTGAGCATATCTACAGCACTGGGAATGAATTCTTATGGTTTCCATGTAACTTACGCAGTTCATTATAAATTGTATTTAGTGGATGTAATTGATGGTATAAATTACATTAATAAACACATTTTATCTTCTGTCATGTTAGAAGGTGTTTTGTTTTCTAAATCATTGTATCTATTTGTTGTTGAATTGGGTAACTTTTTAGATTACATAAGTTACGGTTTCCATTTAACAGACACACATCAAATATTGTAAGTTGGACCATCAGGAATGAGGTCTGTGCCCAAAGTAGACTTGTGTCATACAGAGATTTGTGCCATAATGATAAAACTGTAATGTTTTTAATAAACCAGCAGGTTTTTCACAATGGAAACCATTTAACTAACAGAATCTAAAGCAAAGACTGGATTCTTGGCCAATTTTTTAAAAAAAATTTAAACAATAGGAGAGATCTGATTTCGGAGTGTCTAATTTAGCTTACTTGGACATGTTCACACATTTTGTGACAAGTTTAATTTTGAAGTTCCATGTCCCAGAACTGTTTCCCACTACTGTAGATGGGCTAATTTATATTTTGTAATTGTAAATCCCATAATTATATATTTACCAAAATCATGTATTTTGGTAAAATTGTGCCATGGACAGTGAAATGGGCCTTCTCATGTGAAATAGACCATTTACTGTGAATTGACATGAACATTGTAATTTTGTGGTTCTGAAAATAACATGTAGATATTATGTGACATTTTGACATCACACAGCCATGTGAGGTGACATGAGAATGGTACTCAAGAGTGCTGAAACTTGAGTGAGCCTTGCTGAAACATGATGCTACATTGTAGTTAGTAGGCTTCATGAAAAGAAGTCTGTCTAGGCCATGGACTGGGGAGATTTCCCCATGATCTGTCTATGTCTGTAGGTGTATTGCTGATGACTGTAAAGTGCCTAGGGTTGGTCAAGGTGCAATAGGTGTTAATCTGTGAGAATGCTGCTTGCACTTTTCTTATAAAATCTTTGAAATCTATAAAATCTTTGAAATTTGATACTATTTTACATACTATGTCCCCGGCTCATTTTCTGTGAATTTGGTAGGGCCCTGCTTATAGTATGCAACTGAAGAATTGAAGAAAACACATTAACCATTTTTTAGCAATAACAGGCCAGCACTCCAAACAAAACAAGAAAACATTGGAATCTTCTCCAAAACTATGCCAGTGTGTTTTAAGAAGTAATTCCTTCTAAAGAACCACTGAGGAATGTAGTATGTTAAAATACCACATCATCTCATTCTCTTGTCTGATTTGGACATTTTTGTGTGTTATTTTTTATTTTAATTTGTTTATGCTTAGGTGTCCTCTTTCATGAACCTCAGTGGAACCTCGGTTATCGTTTGCTCTGGTTATCGTACTATTCGGTACAATAATTGGGAAATTTTGTCCCAGTTCTTGTTCATCCACCCATGTGACTCTCCGCTAATTTAGCGAAAACAAAGCATCCACCCAAGCATTCATCATTCATTCTTGCTTTGTTTCTCATTGATAATGTTCCAAACAAACTAAAACACGTCACATTAAAGCGACGGTATGCAGCGCTACTGCCTGAAAACAGCTGTGAAAATAAATAGCAGTGAGAACCCCGACCGAGAACCCCACACCAGCATGCTCTAAAACAGAACGTAAACCTGTAAGAGTGATGTTAAATGTTCATTTATCCATTTAATTCTTTTTTGTATTTATTTCTCATTGTGTTCTGTATGTAAAACTATATTTATTCTATATAAAATGTATTTTTGTTAATATTTTGGAGTGTCTGGAACAGATTAATTGGATTTACATGATTTCTTATGGGAAACATTTCTTCAGTTATCATTCATTTCAGTTATCGTCAGGCACTTTAGAACAGATTAATGATGAAAACTGAGGTTCCACTGTATTACATAATCACAAATAGTCTAAACACTAGGGTAGGACTAGGGTGGCGAGGTCAAAAAATATATATTATATAATATATACAATATATATATTTATAATTATATATATATATTATGTTAATGTTCTAACAATAAAGGTGCGAAGTAAATAAATGTACATCCTGCCTTACCAATTTCTAATAAGATGAAGGAGGGATACTATTTATTTATTTATTTATAAACTGCAAACAGTCAATTTTGGAAATTTGGTTTGCAGTACAATAGCTGTAATACTAAACAACACCCTGTAATTTTCCTTCTGGCATTTTCTACTGTGGAATTCTCCTCAGTTAACAAAAAAACAGTTGGTAAAAATAGAAACTAATTGGCATTTTTATAGTTGATGTGTACTCAGAGAAGGTGTAATTTTGTAAGTGTTGTGTACATTTCAGATGCAAACAAAAAGTCTCATACCTGAATTAATAGAACTAACAGTACCAACTGATCAATCCATAGATAGGATAGGATAGGATAGGATAGGATTGGATGGATGGATGAATGGATGAATGGAGTATTATATTTAGCACAGCAACAGTTAGGCCTTTTACACCTTGTGTTTATGTCTGGATTGTATCGGAATACACTTTGTCCAGATGCCATTGACACCGTTCACTAAAATGAGCCCCCGATATAAACAACATTAACAAAAATCTTTTTTCCGTTACTTGGTAGAATGCACTTTGATCCTTAGCAGCAATGACCTATGGAAGAGCCTTCCTGCTTAGCTAATCTTAAATCATACAGCCTATCATGCCTCCTGCAGCCAGGCAGCTGAGAGGCTGAAGTTTGTGACATTTGTCATGAGTGTGAGACAGTTTATGGAGGCAGCGATCAACATAAATGAAGCCAGTTTTCTGAAAACACCAATTAAATAAATTAAATGAGCCTTACTGCTGTCCATGGCATGCTGTACTTTTTACACTTCTATTCAGAACGACTCCTTCACATTTTAAAGTTACAATAGGAAGTTATGAAATAACTAAAATGTAAGAAAAAAATCCTCATACATCCAAATTAAAGCCCTATAAATGACCATCACTGCCTTCTGCTTATTGTGATGAAGTTTCCACACCCACCTCCACCCCTTCTCCATATTTCAGTCACACTTCTCAGTCTGCCTGTATAGCTTATAGAAGAACTGAGCCAAACTCCAAGTATCTCAGAGTTCCCCCTCATAGTCATTCGTCCCTTTTCATACAGCACATACTGAACACTGTCTGAACTAACAAAATGACATCCACCACTCAACACCACTAGTGTGTAAACAGCCGCTTAAATGCACACATACAGAACAGGGTAGCTTGGGCCAAAATGACTGTTGTTTAATTGTTAAAATGAGTCAATATTAATGTGCTCCTGATTTATAGATGCTGTAAAGCAGACCACTAGGGCCCTGCCAGTCCAAGGATTGCGAGTTTGAATCCCGATGATGCTGCTTGCCATCGGTAGCCGGGTCCCGAGAGGGCAAAATTTGCCGTGCTCTCTCTTCATTTGGGCACGATGCGCTGTCTCCCCAGCACTATAAGCAATGTCATCTGACCCGGGCATCTGCCAGGTGATCCATCAGAACTGGGGATGTGCACAGAATGTGGTGCCCACATTCACAAGTATTCGCAAGCAGGATGCGTAGTCCGCGTATGCAGAGTGCCAGCCCTGGAAGAACATCAGGGTGAAAAAGGTTCTGTTCACATTTCCAGGCTGAAGTGACTCAAATCTAATCTTTTGCCTTAATGTGGCTCAGATCTGATCTTTTCAGCTGTAACCATGCTAACGTTAAAGAATGATGGATATAGCAATCTTGCCTTTAAGACAAACGTCTCAACATTACTGAAAAAGGTCAATCTCAAGATTAGTATCGAGTTAGTGTCTTATTCATATTTTCAGATTTCCCATTCCACCTTAAATATAGGCACCTGAATGAAACTGCTGCACAATTTAAGGTGGAATGGGAATTTCATGAAGAGTGCCGCTGTCACTGTCTTGTGGAAATCAGTTCATCTTCTGTTCACTTAACTATTCACCAGACATGGGAACAAGTCACTAAGTTGCAAGTAACAAGTAAGTCCCAAGTCTTGACAGTCAAGTCCTGAGTCAAGTCTAAAGTCAATACAAGCGAGTCTTGAGTCAAGTCCCAAGTCTTAAACTTCGAGTCCTAGTCAAGTCACCAGATGTAACGTCATTTCAATATTTAACACATTTATTTAACCTGTTTATTAAATATTATTTAATATTTAACATTTTCTCTACTCTAAATCTTTATGTTCAGATCCCATTCCAACCAGTCATCTAATCTAGTAAATCTACCCCAATGCTCTTCACACTCAGTTGTTCACTGCCTTTTAACTCCTTGTAAAAAAACTTTTAGTAACACAGATATTTTGAGTGTATAACTGTGGTGTTAACTTCATAAGGAGTTAAAAGGTAGTAGAGAAAGGGGGGTGTTTTAAATGCAAAAAAAAAAAAACAATCATTTTAGGCTGGTGTCAGGTTGTATAGGGCGCTTTATGTCAGACATCGGGATGGAGATTTTTGGGGACCTGGCAACCCTGCAGTTGCTAACACACATCTGCTGCTCACCGTCTATGTAAATCCACCCTTTAGTGAGTAATCCTGCAAAATGCGAAAAATGTAAATTATGTCTTTTTAACAAACAATTAAACATAAATTCAAGAAAACAAAGTGCAAAAGTGTTCATCCTTCAGTGACGTGCTTATGCGCATGTGCGGTCCAAATCTGGCAGAGTGAACGGATCGGGTCTTGACAGTAATTACAGCACCATTTAATACAAAATGATCCAGTTATGTGATTCAGTTTTATTTATTATGTTCAAATGGGGGTTTCAAGTCTTTTCAAGTCTCAAATGTCCAAGTCCAAGTCCAAGTCAGAGTCATTAAAGGTAGAGTCTAAGTCAAGTCGCAAGTCTTTAGTGATGTTGTCGAGTCAAGTCACAAGTCATCAGTTTGGTGACTCGAGTCAGATTGAGTCCAAGTCATGTGACTCGAGTCCACACGTCTGCTATTCACAGTCACAGACATTTTGACTAGAGGTGCATAGCTCTGTCATACCACTGTAGCAAAAACACCAAACTGCTAACGCTGTGAAGAAACCTGATGTAAAATAAAAAATAAGAGAAACACACCCATTAAATGAAGTGTAATGGGTGGGAAGCTCCCCTTGCGTTAAATTACCTGCACACTGATAACTAAAGCAATCTTTTCTGCTGGTATCAGACCGATACTGATGGGTGCTGGATCAGTGGAAATCTGTAGTGTTCAGGCACTCTGCCAATTGGTAGGCTAAAACCCCTTCCATACTGGCACTTTTACCTGGGCATTAAACAGTAATTAAATGGGAAGGGATTAGGGGTGAACACAAGTAAAGTTGAGTCAGCAATCTATCAGCATGAGACCGAGGTACAATACCTGGGAAATTTCTAGAAGGGCTCATGCATGACTGGAATTCAATGTGTTATCAGGAAATGCAGTGATGTGTAGATTACTACTGACTTGGAAAGTTTCTGTGTGTTTTACCTTTTTGTTTTGCCATATGACCATTTACAGACTTACAACTGGCGTGGACTTAAAAGTACACCAGAGTGGGGCCCCGAGTGGCTCAGCAGGCTAAGACGCTGACACTATGACCAGAGGGTCACGAGTTCGAATCCCGGTCATGCTGTTTGCCATCAACAGCCGGGGCCCAAGAGAGCAAAAATTGGCAGTGCTCTCTCTGGGTGGGTAGATGGCGCTCTCACTCTCCCCATCACGTTCACATCAGGTGTCTAGTGCGCTTTCCTCCGAACATGTTGGCTTCCCAGTGACGGTGTATCAGCAGTAGTTTGAAAAGAGGTGGTGTCTGCATCACACACAACGAAGGAGGCTTGTGCTCGTCTTCACCCTCCTAGAGTCAGGGACAGTGCAAAGTGATGGGGAGAACTCCCTAGCGGATGGGATGGGTTAATTGGCTACTAATACATTGGGAAGGGGAGAAAATTGGTCTTAAAAAGTCTTAAAAAAAAAAAAAAAAACGGCCACCAGAATGAACAAGAAGGTGCTGAAACGTTACAAGAGGACTGCTGTGAAAACACCTGGCCCTGAAAACACCACCAAAAGTACAGGGGCAAGATTACTAATGCTTTAACAACAGCGATAAGACACTGTCACAACCTCTTAAATGTTGCAGTAGAATTGTATCACGTATGTGATGCTCAGTCCTAACTGATAACAGAACTGGAGGATTATAATGTGGTTTTGTGAAGGATTCACTGGAATGTGACTCATCTCGTGTTCTGGTTGTAGAGTTATACAAACCACTAATTGGACTCACTGACCAAAGACGAGAGAGAGATGTCTGAGAAATCATTTTCACCCAAGAGCTGAGCTTGGGGAAAACAAAGGGGAGAGAGGGGCACAAAGATAAAAGTGTGATGAAAAAAATCCAAACTTTACCACAAGTGACTGATTAGACTGTTCATCTGCTAATAAACAAACGACAATCAATAGAATAATAAGAGAGAGAGAGAAAGAGAAGATGAGAAATGAGAATGAAATAAAAGGACTGGAAGGACTGCTGGTGTGTGTGTGTGTTTGTGTGTGTGTGTGTGTTTGTGTGAGCGTGTGTGTGTGTGTGTGTGAGAGAGAGAGAGAGAGAGAGAGAGAGAGCACTGCTGTCCCTCCAGGAAGTCATAGCTCTGCTGCTCTCCAGCTGAAGGAGGCTGTATTTCCATGGCAACCACAGAGGACAGGCGTGTGTATGCATAAAAGTGTGTGTGTGTGTGTGTGTGTGTGTTTGTGTGTACATGATACATGCATTTGGGCAAATGAGTATCTATGTGTGTAGTACTCTAGTTGTGTATTTGCTTTTACACATCAGTGCAGAAATGCATGTTAGTGCACACACACACATACACAAACACACACACACACACACGCACACACACACACACACACAGTGAGTTTGGACTGCAGGCTTTATTTTTAGCATGTGGCTCTTATATAATCAGGGTGACACGAGGGAGAGATACAGACAGAGAGAAAGTTTTTATTTTCTTTCGTTCCTTTCCTCGGTCTCTCTCCATCTTTCTGTGTCTGCTGTCTCTCTCCGTCTCTTTTTCCCCATCTCTCTATATACTTCTATCTCTTTTCCTGTCTCCTTCTCTGTCTCTCTCTCTTTCTGTCTGCATTACAATCTCTCTCTCTCTCTCTCTCTCTCTCTCTCTCTCTCTCCCTCTCTCTCTCCCTCTCTCTCCCTCTCTCTCTCCCTCTCTCACCCTGCACCCCCTTTCTCCAGCGATGATTGTTCTGTATGTCAGATATTTCTCTCTGTATGTTCTATGGAGATGAATATGCTTCACAGATCAGAATGGGTCTACATTTCAGTGCTTTTTATAATGCAGCAGTATGTGTGTGGGTATGTGTGCATATGTGTATTTTGAGTGTGTGTGCTTCTGCAGTTGATGACTCTATGACACATCATTACTTATCACTCAGGGCGCTGCAAGCAACAATGACCTTTCATGCTGATTTAGACAACATTTTCAGTGTGTGTGTGTGTGTGTGTGTTTTGATGCTCTTTGTGAGGTAAGACAATATTGAGTTCAGCGAGTGTTGACTCACTGGGGAGACATTTTAATAACAATGATACGAGAGACAGACAAGGCAGGGAAAAAAGAGAGAGAGCAACAGACACACAGACAGAGGGAGACAGACATAAACAGAAAGGCAGACAGAAATGCAGACAGATGGGGAGACAGATAAAAAGAGATACAGAGAGACGGAGATAGAGACAGTCAGATACTATATATATATATATATATATATATAAGAGAGCATGAGAATGGGGAAGCGGGATGTATTAGAGGAGTGTGAAGAAAGAGCTATGACACTCTCATACACACACACACACACACACCTGTAGGCCATGTAGATAAATATATTCCATATGGAAATTACTTTTTTTCTTCAGTGATTCAGTCGTCTTTCTCTAGAGACACCCCATTCCTTAATTATCATGTTCTCCATTTGTCACATTCTGTTATTTAACGACTGCTAAAGATGACATCACACACACACACATCTCTGCTGAGTTTGAGAGTTGATCACATGACTGTGTGTCATGGCCTGAGTCATGCTGTGCTATCTTCTTCAAATCATTTCTTCTCTTTTGCTCTTTTCATTTTTTATCCATCTCCTTTTCTCTTGTTCTCAAGCATTCCTCTCTTTCCATTTTTCCCTTTAACACTTTTCTCTTTTCCTTTTTTCTCTCTCCTTCATTCTCCATATTTACTGTATTGTAATCACACTTATGTAGTGATTTGTTTTTGTACCAATGTCTTGTTTTCCAAAACCAGTTTCAAAGCAATCGCAATTTAAGAGCCAGCAATTTTCATATAACTAAAGCTACATTTTTAAATTGTAGCTTACTGTCAACTGCGAGGTGCAGGGAGGAGTCGGAAGACAGCGGGATCCAAAACAAAACATAGCTTTTATTACCAAACACTGAACTGTGGTGACAAAACACTCAAACACTCTACATGAAAACAAAATAGACGTTAGGATGACGATACATAAACCTGTGAATGACTAACAACTCTGTGAAGACATGGACAGACCAAGGACTGACACACTAGGAAGGCTTTTATACAACATAATCAACGTTAGATGGAGTGACAGGGCTGTGAGCTCAGACAAGACACAGGTGTTTACAATGAAACTTGACATGACGTGACTGAGGCATGCATGAGACATGACGTGCATGGGGAACACAGAGAGAACACGTGACAGACTTAGACGAGGCAGGGGGCGTGGCCAGGGATGCGGCAGGGTCACACCTACATTATTATAAATGTTGTTATAAAAAGGTTTTATGGGGAAATTTAACATAAGACAGAGCTTATGCACTTTCTGTATATACAGTAAGTGTCGTAGCATCACAAACACAACTAGATAATCTGGCACTCTACATTCATAGTAATAAAAAAATAAAGATGTTTAATTATAGTGGGGTCATTGTTAATGATTGTCTCCCGTCTATTATTTCACTGACAATTCAGTATCTACTCACTGTCTGTTGCTGGGAGTCCTTTATCTCAAAAAGTATAACTTCTCAATGAATGTACAGCAGCACTATGTATGTTTATTGGGATTTGGAGACATCTCTGATGGAAATATGGAATTGTACAACACATGCAGAAGAGCTTATTTTAATTGCTGGTTGTACTGTGGTCTCCTCCCCCTGAGCAGATTGATCTGGTGATGGATCCTTGTGGATAATGGTGGTAGAGCTGCATTACAATTTTGTAGTAATTCTCTTATTATTAGCCGACACAAATATTTCCAGAGCTGGTAAAGCTGTTTGAGTAACCAACGCATTTATGAAATCACACACTTCTGTGAAGAAACAAATGCTCTGTGCTGTTTACACAGACTCTATGCAAGAAGATATGTCTGCTGAGTTAAAACATTACAAACCGTTTGGATGGTTTCCATCAAGTAATGTGACTTTAATGGGAAGTGCTTTAATGGTTACCATTAGAGAGTACTTCCTGTATTAGAGAGCATCCTGTAAAACACCTTTAAATGGGTGGCATGGTGGCTTAGTGGTTAGCATGTTCGCCTCTCAGCGCTGAGGTCTTGGGTTTGAGTCCCCATCTGAGCAGAGTTTCCATGTTCTCCCCGTGTCTGCGTGGGTTTCCTCGGGGGACTCCGGTTTCCTCCCACAGTCCAAAAACATGGAGATCAGGTGGATTGGATACTCTAAAATTACCCTGGTATATGTATGTATGTATGTATGTTTGCCCAGATATGGTTGGCACTCTGTCCTGGGTGATCCCCCTAGTGCTCGATGCAGTCCTACAGGTGGGCGGTTGCTTCCAGTTGAGAGTACGCTGTGCGCGACTGGCTGCTGCTTCTCACCGGAGTGTGTATAAATAAAGTGTGTTGATTGTAAAGCGTCCTTGGGTGTCTAGAAAAGTGCTATATAAGTGTAATGTGTATGTATATATGTAAATCCCATTAGAAAACTAATTCATTAATAAGTTTCCCATTAAACCAATAGACTCTTTTTGATTTTGATGTCAACCAGTCAGAGAACTTTTTGACACTGTTGCATTTCTGTGAGTTGTTGCAGGCAGCTTAGTGGATCACATTCACCTCTCAGCTCTGGGTTCGCGAGTGGGTGGACTTTCCATGTTCTCCCTTTGTCTGCATGGGTTTCCTCTGGGGTCTCCGGTTTCCTCGCACAGTCTAAAAACATGGTGGTTATGGTAATATGGTATTGAATTATCTCGGATGTAGATATGAATATAGCCCCAGTTGCTGATATGGCGATAAACAATAATAAAAAAAAAATAACCTAAAACTGGACACTCACTGTAAGCTAGCACCTGTTTTGACTCATTTGATGTAAGCTAGCACCTGTGCCGCTCGTTTGGTTCATTTGTTTCTAGGCTAAGGCAATAACAAACTGTAGTTTTATAAAAAAAAATCTTCCACAGAAAGAGTTACAATTACTCAAGTTATATAACAGTTACCAAATAACATCTAGTCTACAGAAAAGCAAGTATTTCCAAAATGGTAACTTTACAGAAGAGGGCAAAACCTTCTTTATTTTCAGTGTAAGAGATTAAAAGCTATATGTATATAAAAGCTCTGCTGGTTCAATCATCAGAAATCTTAACTAACATAATGCAAAGGATTTGTGTTGAGCTCACCTAACCCTTACCAAAAACAAGTATACGTCGAGTACATGTTATTAAGTATACTTAAGTAGAATGAAAGTATTTCCCTAAGTGTACTTTTATTTAGCAAGTACACTACAAGTATACTTACTTGGGACTAAATTGGCCCACTTTAAGTTCAAGTACATAAAAAGTAAAGTGGAAGGATGCTCTATCATTTTATAATTTTACTCTAATTATAGAGCATCCTTCCAGTTTACTTTTTATGTATTTGAACTTAAAGTGGGCCAATTTAGTCCCGAGTAAGTATACTTGTAGTGTACTTGCTAAATAAAAGTACACTTAGGGAAATACTTTTATTATACTTAAGTATACTTAATAACAGGTACTCAAAGTATACTTTTTTTTTTGGTAAGGGAATGCAGAAAAGTATGAATTCCCAAAAGTGAAGATTTTTGATTTTCTTTGGACAGTGTTAAATAAACCATGCTTTTACTTATTATTCTGCGGATGAGTCCATGTAAAAACTGACATCACAGAGCAGCGACTTGGAGAAGTTGGATCTCAGATAACTTTCTGGTTGGCTTGCCTTTGAAATTTCTCCCATTTGGAAGTCAGAAACTTTTCCGTTCACAGACTCCTGTACTGTGATCTATGCGTTTTACTGAAATATATATATAATGCAAGTGAATCATTTTTAAACACACTTTGGGCTGTTTTTGAATGATTTGCTGGCAAATTTTCTGGAAATATGCTAAATTTTTAAAATGTTGTATATATTTATTCTGACAATTATTCTTTATTGAATGATGTAGTGTAACCTCTATATGGTGTGCTACACACACACACAAACACACACACACACACACAGGCATATACACTCAGAGGCATATACACACACACACACATAGGAACAGGTGTTAGCTTCAGTCACATTGCCACTGACAAACGAGGTCAATATCCAACATTTACGGTCAAGAAGTGCTATAAATACACAGATATACACACATACACAGTGTGTGTACAGAGAGAGAGAGATGCTGAATGACAGTGTGGTACAGAAAGAGAAGAGAGGAAACGATGAGGCAGAAGGACAGAGTGTGATCAGAGGAGAGCTCTCTAATCGAAGAGTCATGTAGGAACACTCTGGAGACCACTTAGCACTCAGAGAGCAAGAACACGCGCACACATACACATACACACACACACACACACACACACACACACATGCATATGTACACATACTGTAAAACATTATAAAAAGTGCTGTAGTTCTTCAGGAATAAAAGTTGTTCCTCATGAGGAGGAGCTAAATGCCCCCACAATGTCAAAATGTTCTTGCTTTCATCAGCTGAGGAACAGTTAGTCCCTACAAAGTTGGACCTCCAAACACAGACACACATACAGCACCACATCCAAAAGTTATGATGAAAAAGTTCATTGTCATTCATAAGTCAAAAAGGTAAACCATCATATTCCTGACACATAGTGATATTTTAAGCCTTTTTTACTGGTGATCAGTGTGATCTCACACTATTAGAATTTGTGAGTAAATCACTGTTCAAACAGTATCAACATTAAAACTTGAAAATATGACACCTTTAAAAGGTAAAAAATGATCTTTTTGAATTTTTGAGCACTTTTTCACAATATTCTCCTTTGTGGAGATGCACTAGTATGGACACTTCTTTAGGGCTGCAAAATTAAAAATGTCTGCTGTCTTGCTGTGTTATGCACATGTCAATTTTTTAAGCACTCATCAGCTAAATTGGCCTTTGTTCTTGTTTTTATGCCATTTTTAACTGTGCCATCTACTGTGTGACACGACCAACCTTCATGTTTCTCTTTGAATGCTAGCTCACTTCCTGCTGCACTAATGAGCTGCTGTTTTCTTCACTAACTATCCAGGCCTAGCTTCTGATGTTACTCATTGTCCCCTGCACATTTACATAAGCCACACCACAACAGCCGATTACAGCAGACATTAGACTTGTTTGACTTAACCCGGTTAGGCGCAGAATGATTACTGCCTGGCTTGAAACGGTGCACTTTGGTTAGCTTATTGTGTCCGACTTGCGTTGGCACCACCGGAATGATATGTATGCACAAGGCTGGAGCAATTTTCAGAGCCAAGCACTGCAGTTGCTCTCCACAGGCTACGCAAGCTGGGAGGCGATGATGACGACAGAGCTTAATGCTGACTGGCTAGACTATCCACCAACAACTCCACAGACTGAAAAGGATATAGAGCTGAGCCTTTTAAAATATTTACTGCATGTGGGTGAATATATATGTGAAATTTTAATTTATGTTCTTCAAATTAACTTTGTAACTAATATGTTAATACCACTAGAACACACTTGGGGTGCTCCAGGTCAAACTCTTTGGCTTTAATGACTTAATGTAGTTCCTCTCTAATAAGCCTATTAAAACACAAAGAATGGAATAGTTCACAGTCTTATTTTTTTCTGCATCATGTGAACCAAACAGTTTTGCTCAATTTTACTAGTGATTTTAAAAGATGTTTTGAAATGTTTTTTTACAGGAGACTGATCTTGTATGATTGAAGTAACTGTCTGGGGACTCTTCAAAAATGCCTGCAAGAGATTTTGATTCTAGCTAGAGCCTAAAAAAATGTGTGTTATTTGAGCCCAACAACTAAATATATTTATGCTATTTTTGTCTGATTTTAATAGTAACTTCAAAGATGTTTTTGAAGTGTTAATGAATCTCTCAGTCTTGGGTTTCTAAGTTTCTCTCCATTCAAGTAAATATGAGCCTGGTCTTATGTGACTGAAATAACTGCCAGAGGATGTTGTTTAAGATAGCTGCTGAGTGGACAGTCTTTCCTATAGCATCTTTGGCACGGCTGACAACTGCTTATGTCTCAAACACGCACACAAGCTCCCTCTCCCTCTCTCTCTCTCTCTCTCTCTCTCTCTCTCTCTCTCTCTCTCT
>BRDA01029574.1:0-18917 GCA_036984385.1 Crenuchus spilurus | reverse complement strand
AATTATTGTGGTCTAAAACCAGCTGTTTCAGTTTCATTGTCCAACCCCTGTAGATCTCGAGGATTGGGCATCCTTGGCTTAAACCAGGGGTGCCAAACTGCAGTGCTGGAGGGCTGGATTTTTGCACAGTTTGGTGATCTTCCTGATCAAACAAACCTCATTCAACTCAGCAGGTAATGACCAGGTTTAAGTGTAGTGTCAGAGAGGAGAAATCACCAAACTGTGAAGTCAGCCACCACGTCTTTTCCAACTGCTGCCAATGCATCATCACTGGTCAACCAATGCGTTCTGAGGAAAGCGTGGGTTCCCCAGCCCTAATGGATACCTGCGACATTACATATTTTATAGTGATGGGGACAGAGGACAATCTACCGACCCGGAGAGAGACAGTTTTACTTTCTCAGGGCTCCAGCTGTTGGTTTCAAGCTACATGACTGGGATTCAAACTCACAATCCTCTAATCATTGTGTCAGGAGCTTAGCAAAAGAATGTAGAGGTTTCCATATATTACTCAATTTCCATCACCTGGACCCTTGAGAACTGGGTTCCAGAATAGGACTTTAAGTGTTCTGTATATATAGCAGAAGAAACTCAAAGTTGACAACCTATAGCGAATGGATTCTGTTTTACAGCTATTAATGTTTCATCTGCTCACCCAGCTGCACACACTTCTGCTGTTCCTGCTCATCAAATGCACTGAGCCGCAAAGCGTTTCAAGTGGATTTGTCCAGACCCAAGCTTTACTTCAGCACAAGTAGAACTATGCAATAAAGCCACTACAAATGTAGTACAAGGCATAGCAGTTTTTCATCACCGACTCAGTCTCATGAGGCTGTGTTTCAGGACACATATTAAACCTTGTTGATTTCTGGTGGTGAATCACCATTTAATTCTGTAATTCTGCCCACCAGGCTTAAAATGAGCCTTAGAAGCTTGACAATGGAAAGAAACTTGACAATAGAAATGATTACATTTAACAAAATGGCATGAGGTAAACAGTTCCCAGAGGCACTTTCCCATAGACATATACACATGCAGTTTTGGCTGCTTGATCATACGTAAAAAGCCTACGGTGACCATACTGTATATGCCTGTTTTCTGGGGATGTCTTGCATTGTGCTTTTTTAATGAACACAAGGCTGGCTGATGCTTTGTGCTGACCACTTTCACTTCATATTCGCCTAGTTTTAGCAAATACTGCTGGGTAAAACTCGACCACGGTCAAAATACATTAATCTGAAACAATCAGTGTTTTTATTTCATAGATAAAAACACCTGATATTTTAATGATACATATATTGATTGCCAAATAGGAGATGTGCTCAGTTTTCATTTCAGAAATCTGGTCACTTTATATTAGAGTCATTGGCTGCTTGGGGTTTTACAATCCATCACTAACTAACCAGATCTTGGGGTGTTTGACAGGTAAGAATGCACAATTGTTTGGATTACACTTGGCTGTTATAACATTATGTTGGGAACTACTGTAGTTGGTCATCAGAGTCATGCTATTAATAGTTAGCTATAAAGTTAGTGATAATGCTAATTAGCTAAAAAAAAAGAAGTAAGGATGAATGTTACTGTGGTAAAGTTTAATATTGGACATTCATTTGACATTCATAAGTCTGCTTTTCCTCACCAACAAAACACAGACTCACCAGCACAGTTACTGTTTGCTGGTAAAATGAAAGAAGACAACAAACTACAACCAAAACCTTTACACTTTATATGATGAAGCCAAATACAGCTGCTTAGATTTGTGTTAGCTTGTGTTGTGTTTGTATTAGCTTGTGTTGTGTTTGTGTTAGCTTGTGTTGTTTGTGTTAGCTTGTGTTGTTTGTATTAGCATGTGTTGTGTTTGTATTAGCTTGTCAAATCAAATCAAACAAATCAAAGTTATTTATAAAGCGCTTTTTACAACTGCTGTCACAAAGCAGCTTTACAGGGTTAGTAATAACAAACATCAAATCATTAATCCCTAATCCCCGTGAGCAAGCCAACGGCAACAGTGGCAAGGAAAAACTCCCTCAGAGCTGGAGGAAGAAACCTTGGGAGGAACCAGTCTCACATGGGGAACCCATCCAAGTTTGTGATAAATCATAATCATATGATGTTGTTGTAATGTTCAGTGAAACTGAAATGCTGACAGTATGTGACAGCTTGTGCTGTTAGTGTTAGCTTGTGTTGTGTTTGTATTAGCTTGTGTTGTGTTTGTGTTAGCTTGTGTTGTGTTTGTGTTAACTTGTGTTGTGTTTGTATTAGCTTGTGTTGTGTTTGTGTTAGCTTGTGTTGTGTTTGTATTAGCTTGTGTTGTGTTTGTGTTAGCTTGTGTTGTGTTTGTGTTAGCTTGTGTTGTGTTTGTGTTAGCTTGTGTTGTGTTTGTATTAGCTTGTGTTGTGTTTGTATTAGCTTGTGTTGTGTTTGTATTAGCTTGTGTTGTTTGTGTTAGCTTGTGTTGTGTTTGTGTTAGCTTGTGTTGTGTTTGTGTTGTGTTGTGTTTGTATTAGCTTGTGTTGTGTTTGTGTTAGCTTGTGTTGTGTTTGTATTAGCTTGTGTTGTGTTTGTATTAGCTTGTGTTGTTTGTGTTAGCTTGTGTCGTGTTTGTTATCCTGTGTTGTGTTAGTTTGTGTTGTGTTGTGTTAATTTGTGTTGTATTGTATTTGTGTTAGCTTGTGTAATGTTTAGTTGCTGTTTTCAGTTTTGACCTATACAATGGCCTATAATTGACATTTTCATCAATACTGGCATTTTTCTCCAAGTGAAGTTTTAAAATATGTTACTAATGTCTATTATGTTATGGATCTAGTTAGCTGGCTAACTTTTCTCACTCTTTGAAGGTTTCCCAAAAGGAAAAAAAACTGAAAAGGCATAGGAAAGTATATTTAACTTTGTACACATTTCATATACTGTAGCTTTTGTTTTTCTTACTCTGACATGAAATAAGCCAATAAAAAAAATAAGCCAAATAAAATTAGTTATTGTTTCTTGTAAAGTGTTAATAAATGTGTTCATGTAAGCCTATTGCTGATGCATACTCCAGTAGTGAATATAGCTCTCAATATAGAAGATTCACTTAGAGACAAAAATCTTTTGTAGTCAATGTATATCATAATCCCTTGAATGACTCATTGAACTCAGTTGAGAAATGTAGACATTATGGTGATTTTTAAACCAGCTCCCCTGTTGAACTGTATTTGTTTACAGTCAAAGTTATAGTTTATGTTGTATGACATGTTGACTTTATCACATGACCTCTGATGTGAAGAATGAGGTAGAGATAAGAAGAGGACTGATGAAAGTGTGCCCCATCTTGGTGGCCTGTGTGAGCCTTGACGTTAAGAGGTGCTTAATGAGGCTAATGATGAGACAGATGGTGCTGTTAAAAGAGTGGGACCGGTGCCTCGGAACCTTCCGGCAAGGATTATGGCTGGGCTTTGATACTGAGAGCCAGGGGCTTTAGAGATACAATCCCCACTCTGCCTCACTAAAAGGCTACGACCCCAAAATAAATCTTTTTGTTATTTCGACACGTACTTCTCCTCCAAATTTCTCTTCTTCAAAACACATGTGACTTCACGCCACAAAATAGGACCATTAAGAAAGAATGAGGATTTTACGACATATCAAGCATTGTTATTCCCCAAGAGGCTGTGTTCTCCCCTGCTCTCCATATGGGTTTTGTATGAATCATGGTTGTGAAAGGTGTCGAGGACTGCTTTTCTGAGTCACACTGCGGCCGCACAGACACACGCCACCTGAAATTACTTCTCCGGTTGACTCTGAAGATTACACTTTCGACAAATCAAAAAGCTCTCAGGGAAAAGAATCAATTTGCTCTGTGAAAGCCTTCTGTGAAATGGCCCCGTCCTTCGAAAAGCTGCTGAAATGGAAGTCTCCCGCCACCCCTTCTTCTAAACAGACACTCAAGCAGTCACACACACTCATTTTTACTGTTTGCATACATGAGCAGAGCCAAATGGAGTGCAGTCCTTCTGTAGAGCATAATGGTGGGCAGCTGTAAATGTGACCATGTTGGCGATGGAATTACAAACCAAAAAAAGTATGTTATCACCCCCCATGGTAGGCCGGCAATAACCTGACACCTGTTCCTAATGTCCAAACTGGAGCCAGGTTGGCAATCCCACAAACAAACTCATTATCTTATCTCATTATCTTAGCTGAATACCTAACCACCACATCTACAGTACAAAAGGTTGTGGAGACACAGCAACCAATTGAAGTCATGCTTCCACAGTCATCTCCGTGTTCTGCAAGTCTCAGTAAGACACAATTAACAAAGGCTTTTCTTGGACATGTTTGTTGACCAGGAGGATGATCCTCTCTAGCAATCGGCTAAAACCACCTTGACCAGCATATCTCTTGATGTCTGTGCTTGGCTAGTCCAGCAGATGGCTGGAGCTCTTGGCCTGGTCAAAGGATGTCACCGAGGCACAGTAATTACAGCTGCATAATAGGATATGGCCGAGGCCCAAGTAGGTGTTCTTGGGTTGTATGCAAGCGTGTTGCTGCATGACCCAAGGGAAGAGGTCACGGGGTCATACCAATGATGATGGCATAAGCCTTGACAATAAACCTGGCAGTGTGAAATAGCTTTGCTGTTACAACTCTCCAGAGGAAGGATTAGGTAGGCAGCACAATTGGGAAACTACACACTTACAGCCCCTAAATACTGTCACCCATAACCCACACTCAAATACCACACAAAAAAGAAGCTAGCATCACTGCATTACTAAAGAAGCTCTGATGAACATGTTGAGTTCAGCTGATTAGCCCCAGGACGGCATATTAGAGAAGAGAACTTAGAAGAGAAGAGAACCCACACTAATGTTCCATTGACTTATACCACGGAGAACATAAAACAAAATGACTAAAGTGGATTATGGTTTCCTAACCCTCTGGAGTCTGAAAGTATTTCAGACACTCTGATGTAGTCTGACGTGGCTTGACCTTTTCACAAATTACACCCATCTAAAATATTTTTTTCCAAAGTGTTACACAGGCTTTTGTTCAGCACAAAGTCAGCAACAACAGAGTCTAAACAGTAAGAGTGTCATAAATCTATATTTTGATTAAATCTGCTCTAAACTTACTTTCCAAAAACCTGTTTTCAGATGTGCTGATATACACACTCTAAACATTTCTAGCCAAGACCTCTGAGCTCTGAACTGAATAAACAGAGGTGTTGGTTAAACACTGCTCATTAGAGTTTTTAGAAATTGTATGTGGTTTTATTTGTAAAGCTTAACAAATGTGAGGTGACACTCTGTTTTCACTCAAACAATAACTCTACATTGAATATTCATGAGATAGGTGTGAAACACTCAGGTGAGAGCTCTTTGTTCGGTTAAAATTCCACACATGCCACAGCCGGTAATCCAACCAATGACATGTCTGGAATTTCCATGTCATTATCATATGAATGACAGCTCGCGTCGTTTGGTGGGACAAACAGTGCAGCTGCCTGACTCGTTCTCACAAACGTGTGTCTGCTTATTTATGCTCCTCTCACAAATAGCTAAAAATATATTTCAATTCACGCTATATAGATCTGAAACGTAGACACTTTAAGGTTTCCGGTGTATGTTTCGTTTTGTTGCTAGGATAAAATCTCACAGAGTTATATACGTGTATAAAAGTCTGAATAAAAAAAAAAAAAATCAGTATTTTAACTACAAAGGGTTCAAATACTCAGACACAGCTGGGTTTAGCAAGGTCCACTGAGTAGCAAGCAGACTAAGGACCAAATCCAGTCTTATTATGCTCACTTTCTCTCTGCTCTCAAAAACCTTAAAGGAATAAATTAACCATAGCGCTAATATTGCTAATCACGAGTGAAAGCTATTGGACATGATTTAGATAGCTGGCAGTTGCTGATAACGTTTGGGGCTATTACATTTCACTCATTCTTAATCATGTTTGCACACCAATTGGATTTGAGTTACTTCACAAACTAAACAAAGCAGTAATTGTGGGACAAATATCAATAAGACACAACTTAGAGCAACAGCTAGTGGGTTAGCCACAGGTCTTAGCTAAGAGCCCATTGCTGTGTATTTCAACCTAGGCAGGGGCCCATCTGCTCCCCCAGGGCCTTTAAAGCTGGGGGAAGGTGGTTCACGATACATGCTGAAGTCTTTCCTCCATGCTCAATTAATCCTGAATTGGCAAGGAGGGGCTCCTGCCAAATATGTCCCTGTTGCATTGAAAGGGGCCACTGGGGTAATGAAGAGGGCGAGAAGAGTTCTGCAAGGGTAGAATTGCCCCCAGATCCCTGGGAAAGCCTCTGAGAAGGGGGACTATAGGTCGACCAGAGTGTGCTCTGCTTCCCTTTCACTGCCCTCTCCAGTCCAGTGAACTAACTTTTAGCATCAGTCAACGGGGCATCCAGCCAGCGTGATGTGGTGGTCATCGCTATGGTCAATGATCATTACATCATGATTACTGCACTGGGTTTATGTCATATGGCTAAGTCCTACAAACACTGTTATACTAGCATGTGACTAGAATACACAGATATCTGGGAAGTATGATGAATGCATGGCAGAAGAATTAAGTCATTGGATTACTGGCCACCGTGGAATTTATGGTCAACCGTTGGGATCTTCCTCATGATACGCCCAATTCGAGTATCTTGCCTCTTGAATTTGGATGGTGTTTTGGGGGGAAGGTTCCTAACCCCACCCTCCCAAATGATTACACACATCACTGAGCACTAGGCAGGCTGGGCTTATTCGATTCCTCTGTCCTGCTGATTTGTCGGGGGGTGTTTTGGTGGGGTAATGGGCATATCAGGGCTCTCCTGCTGCAGATTAGCATATGTAATTTTGAGGCAGGGGAGATCACAGCGTTGCCACCCCGTGATGAGAGACAGCATGGAGAAAGCACCAAGATGACATCATAAGGAGACTGCTTTGGAACTCCAAGCGCTCACAAATCACAGATGCTTGCACACAAAGAGAACCCCTCCTGAGGTTGGCTGTGCTACAGTTATCATCAGCCAAACAGGCACAGCAGAGGAGGGAATCAAATTAGAGCAGACACACATACACACACACACATCTCAAACTATTCCGTTCCAATCCCACAATGGGGGCACGGAGATAGAGGGCCAAATATTGTGCATCCGAGTAACAACATTGTGAAATATTCCTAACAAACAGAAGGCTCATTGGGAGTGTGTGAATGCGCTCCCACAGGGCTGAGGGTGAAAGGGGCCCATTGTGGTGGGTTGCAGTGACCCGTGCCCTGCACAGCCGGAGACTCCGGGAACAGAGCAGGCCTGCAGGACCTCCGCCTGGGCCCGTGACAGCCCAGTTCCGCTTGTGCCTTTGTGGCTCCCTCTCCATAGCTGCGCTAGAGGCGCTACCTGCTTTGTTCAAATCTGCAGACTTCTGTCATCTACAGCCCACTTTAGCTGCGGCGTTGTGGCTCACAAAAGAATAGATCCTGAACTAAAGCTTTCTGTTTGAGCCATGACATTAAAATCAAAGACTAATGCTAATAACCTGTAACAATGGTGCAACATCTGGAACATCTTAGTCATTTTTAGTCATTAGTCATCTTAGTCATTAGTCATCTTAGTCATGGGCGGCACGGTGGCTTAGTTGTTAGCACGTTCGCCTCTCAGTGCTGAGGTCTTGGGTTTGAGTCCACATCTGAGCGGAGTTTCCATGTTCTCCCCGTGTCCGCGTGGGTTTCCTCCGGGGTCTCTGGTTTCCTCCCACAGTCCAAAAACATGGAGATCAGGTGGATTGAATACTCTAAAAAAATTACCCTGGTGTGTGTATGTATGTACTGTATGTATGTTGCCCAGATATGGTTGGCACTCTGTCCTGGGTGATCCCCCTAGTGCTCGATGCAGTCCTCCAGGTGGATGGTCGCTTCCGGTTGAGAGTACGCTGTGCGCGATTGGCTGCCGCTTCTCACCGGTGTGTATAAATGGAGTGTGTTGATTGTAAAGTGTCCTTGGGTGTCTAGAAAGGCGCTATATAAGTATAATGTGTATGTATGTATGTATGTATTTTTAAAGTCGATATGTTGGATGCGAGAGAAATGGGCTGGACAGCTGAGTGACTAAACTGTTATGACCAGAAGACTTGGTGGGTGCATTTCTGGAATTCAAGGCAAAATGGGATGCTTCCAGTCAACCTATTGATGGTGACCTCCAAACTCCTCAAATGCCAATATGAGCATCTGTGGCATAACTAGCTCCAAACTGCAACAGCTCTACCTCATAACATACAATGATTTACTTGGTGCCAGATACCACAAGACAATTTCAGAGGTTTTGTAGAGTCCACGACTCAGTGAGTCTGCATGAGGAAGACCAACAGTAAGTTAAACATAAAGCATAGTGATATTCATGATTTGGCGCCACTTCTTCAACACAATTTAGTTGAACTCCACAGGCCACGACTCTCTTGCTGCACTCTTAATACCCACCCTCTGTTAGAGACCATAGCAACCAAGAGCACAATTTGACTCGCTGGTTCAGGTAGGTGCCCACTGTGATGCAATAGCCAGATTCGAGTGCTCCTCAGGTGAAGGGACTGACCTGGAGATTTAAGAGTACGGCTTTCTTCACAGTCACTCAATTAAAGCCTTTAAGAGCTTCACTTCCTGATTAAATCCTGGAGTCTTGCTGAGAGCTTCCACTCTGGCTGTAGTTCAGAGTCACTTTGCTGTAGTTTAGGGGATCTGCAGGCTCACAGACAGGCAGACATTTGTGTAGGATTTGCCAGCTGCAGCATTTTCTACCAACAGATTTGAATGAATAAATCTGCGCTGTGTTTGCTTCTGAGCGTAGAACGATGACATCATTTTAGCAAATGAAGTGCACGAGTGAAGCAGAGCAAGGAACTGAGAACTAATACATAAAAGTACTGTTGAAAGGTGATCTTACGTTGTGTAACTCTGAGTAAAAATGTATTCAGGTGCCAGTAATGTTAGGAGACAAAGTCACTGACATACCGGTCCAGACCTTTGAGGCAGCCATGGCCTACATTCTAGAGAAGTGGGCTTGGGAACAAAAGGATGCCAGTTCAATCCCCTGAACTGGCAAGAACAAACCACAGCTGAAGTGCCCTTGAGCAAGACACCTAACCTGAACTGCTTCACGGATTCCCAGGCTATGTGTGTGCTCACTGCACCCTTGTGTGTTTGTGTGCTGTGCTCACTAGTGTACATCCATATTCACTGTGAGTGGGTTAAATGCAGAGCAGGATTTACCAAAGGGGTTCAGTAAGAAGTACATCTTCCTTTTCTTCTATAGCAGTTTAAGCACATGTGAAGCATTGCTATGACCCATGTCTATTACTCCTAATGACCAGCTGACCGGATATAAATAAATTAATAGCCCAGGTCTCTGCAGGTCTGTTATGACCCACATTTGGCCTTGAATGATGATGTTGGCTCTGAAGTCTGGCTGCCTCAACTTGGTGCACCACAGGTGAACCTAATATAGGTCAGATGTCAGGTGTGTTAATACGGTCAAACCCGACTCCTCGTATTTGCCCCACATCGGGCCCACATAACCAAAGTCAAGCCCAGCTCATGATATTGGACCAATGTCTAGTCCACACAACACATACCATAACCTAAATCAAGCCCAGCTCATGATGCTGGGCCCACACAACATATACTGTAACCCAAGTCAAGCCTGGCTCATGATGCTGGGCCCACACCTGGCCCACACAACATGTACTGTAACCCAATTCAAGCCCGGCTTATGATACTGGGGCCACGTCTGGTCCACACAACACATCCCATAACCCAAATCAAGACTCATGACATTTAGCCAACCTTTGACCAAGAGAACCCTTGCCAGTCCCACAAATATGCCATAAATTGCAAAAAGTGGCACAGATTAGACCCAAAAGTGTCTGTAATCGAGGTGAAAGCACATCTCAGTCAATTTGAAGGTGAAGTTACAGTGAAGTTTTCCTCACTGCAGTCACACATTTCAAACTGGACTACCACTGAATGAAAGCTAGGATCGCTAGCTTGTATGATAATCCAGTGGCACGGCCAACCTTCATTCATTGTCAGCAATGCTTGCACAGTTTGTCTGAAATGCCTTCAGTATTATGATCTGAGTAATCAAGAACTGGCCTGACATGAGCTTAAAAGGGCAACGTCTGTCTGAAGTGTGCCAGCACATGTGCGGCTGCAGGCAAGCGCAGTGGACTGCGGAGCGGAGCGGAGGCTGGGCTAATCAAGAGATTAAGGGCAGACTGATGAAAGGGCTGCAGTGCTGAGGGCTGTGGCTCAGATCACGGGGGAGACATTCAGGCAAAAAAGGCTTGGCACTAAGACAAGGACAAACTGCAAGTCATATCCAGGATGGCTTAACTAGTTCACAATATCTGCATGCCTCAGTGCCCGCTGCATTACTACAATAGTGTTTGTAATAGCATAAATCAAGCACTCCAACTGTGCTGAATTGACAGGCCATGTGTCGTTTGAAGTAAATGATTGTCTTAATCGTAACAAATGTGGGTGTTGTACTGCTTAGGCTGAATCACTCTTTTTGGAATCCATTTTGAGATTAAAAATGCTGGACTTGTGACAAAGTTGAAAGCCTCTTTGAGAAGAAAAGACCTCTGTGGGGAGAGAAAGAGAGAGAGGGAGAGGGGGAGAGATAATGGCAGAGAAAAGCCTACCCATCTCCACATGACAATCACCATGATCTAAGAGAAGGTGACAGACAGACTCCCTCTGCTGAAACGTAAAAAAAGCTTAGAGGGCCATTTTCTACTTTCTCTAAGCCTTATGACCTCTACCCTCGAGCGTGACAACAAAACCTCCCACCCTTGACACACACAGACAGGAACAGACGCTTCCCTGTGCTGCCCTTCCAATCCCTGATCAGATGCGGAGGAATTCCGGCATGAATGCAGCTGTCAGCTTGGCTTTCCTTCCCAGCAGATTTGTCCATCCCAGAAATAAAGAAAGAGAGAAGGGCAGAGATCTAGAGCAGGGCTGCTACACTAACTTGGTGTCCTGTCCCCGAGGAAAGCTTCTACTTAAACAGCTTGTGGCCTGGCCTGGCCTTCGTTAGCCTGCTTAGGTCTTCTCTTCACCTCATCCTCTGATGGGCAAGCAGGGTAATGTGAGGAGAGCTTCAGAGTGCAACAGGGCATGGAAATAGGGTACCAGGTAACTACCCTGCACACTAGGTGGCAGCAAGCACACTTGCTCAGAGTGGTGGGTAGTTCTAGCTTGGGGAGCAGTTCAGAGTTAGGTGCCTTGATTAAGGACCCTTCAGTCCCAAGCCCATTTTTGTACCCTTTAGGGAACAGCTGCCCCCATATATAAGAAACAATTAACTGGGGTCAGGGGTTCAGGAGATGATATATAAAGATTTACAAGGATCAAGGTACCATTTTCTAAAATTAGAAGAGTGATTTCAGCCATTCTTCATGACCATTTACATTTGCTGCACTCCAAACCTCAACAATTGGTTCCCAAAATCTAGCCAAAAGAGCTGGTTAATAGAGGACCCTGGAACACAGAACCCTGGCAGAGCACATGTAGAACTGTGAAACATAGGCCCAGGGGAACATTTGACGCACATTACAATCACATATGAGCAGGCTGAGTTCATTATTTTGTTCATTCAAAATCTATTGTACCCAGAACTTGTGCAGGACGCTTGCACATGTCTTTGTGCATAATTACATGTGAAGTTCCTAGTAGCAAGAACCTCCCTATAGTAAGCTATGCTGCACTCAGGTCATACCCAAAGACTATTCCACGAACAGGATGATGAATAATAGTTGATATCTGTCTCTCATTAATACTGCATCAGGACATGAATTGTCTTCTGACCCAGATACTTCTACTAACACTCTCTGCCAAAGCCAGCCTTCAAGGAGTTTGAGAGCTTCTCAAATTTGTAAAAAAGAATAATGAACCTGAATTTGGTACAATTACATCTGATTGGCCCATTATCAAATATTTAAGGCAAATGCAATAGTGTTGAGATACCAGGCTTAGGCACATGGGAGCCAACAAAGGCTAAAACAAATGCAAATTCATGTCTATCATAAGTCGGGTGGTCAAACAGTGGGATGGGAAGCTTTGCTGCGACTACCTTACCAATGAGCCCCCAAGATTTACCGTCACACAGTAACACTTCACACATACAAAGATAACTTTGAAAAAACTAAAGGGAGGTAGTTAAGTAGTTAAGCTTTTTAAACCGTTAACTAGTCCCTGTTATTTTTATTTGTAGATGTAGAAGTTGGCCAATTAACTTGCCACTTTTACCAACTGTTTTTTGTAGTGCTAGAGAGAGTATGCCAACTTGCCCACCCAAAGAGAGAGCACGGCCAATTCTGCTCTCTCAAGGCCACAGCTGTAACTGGCACTACAAAAGCAGCATGATTGGGAATCAAACTCGCGATCCTCGGATCATTGTGGCAGCACCTTAGTTTGTGGAGCCACTTGGGCCATGTTTTATGATTTTTAATGAAAAAGCCTCACTCCATCCATCCATCCATCCATTATCTACCGCTTTATCCGGGGCCGGGTCGCGGAGGTAGCAGTCTGAGCAGGGAAACCCAAACCTCCCTCTCCCCAGACACCTCAGCCAGCTCCTCGGGTGGAACACCGAGACGTTCCCAGGCCAGTCGAGAGACATAGTCTCTCCAACGTGTCCTGGGTCTTCCCCGGGGCCTCCTCCCAGGGGGACATGCCTGGAACACCTCCCTAGGGAGGCGTCCAGGGGGCATCCGAAACAGATGCACGAGCCACCTCAGCTGGCTCCTCTCGATGTGCAGGAGCAGCGGTTCTACTCCGAGCTCCTCCCGAGTGACCGAGCTTCTCACCCTATCTCTAAGGGAGCGCCCAGCCACTCTGCGGAGGAAACTCAGTTCAGCCGCTTGTATCCGCGATCTCGTTCTTTCGGTCATTACCCAGAGCTCATGACCATAGGTGAGAGTAGGCCTCACTCATCTTTTAACAATCTGCTGTATCTGATCATGTATAAGGACCACAGTGGAAAGTCTCTGGAATGTTTCTGTGTTTATCATTTGAGTTGCTTTCTACTGTAGGATATTTTTTAAATATGTAATAATGAAAAATAAAATTAATGAAGTCATTCTTATTCCTGTTGGATGCAGTGGAACAATTTGGGAAAATATCTCATTGTAATTTTTGGACTAATAATGAGGCTGTGATTTCAATTGCAATTGTTTTCTAAAATTACAGTTCAGACCTGTTTTTGCCCAGAAGAGGAAGACCAGAATATCCACTTATTTTCTTGCTTAAGGTTTGAGGTTGTGATGTAAACACATGAAGGTTTGTTTGCCCTGGATTGGTCCAGCCTATTTACAGGAAGTTCACAAGTTTTATATCCAGTAAAATTTTACAAACATTTAATTTTAGCCAGTTTTAAGAATGTAAAAATGCATCTTTTGCATTTGATTTCGATATTAAAAACTATTCATTTTTCAGACCCAGTTGGATGGAGTACTTCTTTAAGACTTAATACTAAGAGCAGCAGAAGAGCTGCGTTGGCAGCTATATTTATCATCTTGTTAGATGGTGCACCGTCCGCACAAGAAAAGACGGCAACACTAATTTACATCCCCATAAATATATTTTTATTCTGACGGCCTATTGGCACAAGACAGAATCTTAATCAATCAACAGAGGGGACAAAGATGACTTGGAAGAAGTATCTGATGTGTGTTTATGGGTGTGTATGTGTGAATATGTCTACACTCCACTGGACACCACTACACTAGGCTGGATGATAATGGCAGACTGTGTGTATTGATCAGCTCCACTTGGGAGTGTGTTTGCTGGGTGAGGTTTTCACTAACTGATTTGATGAAAATGCTTGAGAAATCGCTTCCAGCTTCTTGAGGAGGAGAGGCGGGTCAGTCATTACTCAGACAGATGGAGAGTTACAATGTGAGACCAAGTACAGGCCATATGTCTTGATACAGGCCATGAACTTGGTGTTTTTCTCAATGCAGCCCCTAGAAGAGGCCACAACCAGGGCCAATATTAACATGTAAATCAACCTCCATGTTCTAAAGTGGAAGGCAGCCAAGCATTTAGTGTTAAAAATCCGTCCCTATTCTCCATTCTCATGCTAAATTTGTGAGACTGTGTAAACATCTATTTTAGTCAAGCTCGAGAGGAGCGGAGAATGGAGAAAGGAGCGAGAGTAAGACGCAATATTTTCGGGCTTATTTATATTCATAGAGGGACAATGTAGAGGAGAGAGAAGTACTGGACAAAAAGGAAAAAGAAAAATGCATGAAAAAGGCAGAATAACACAAGGACAAACAGAATGCAGGTGGCTGTGCTCAGAGAGAAGTGAAAGGCATGGCTGGAGCCAGCAGGCTTCTCAACGTTGGAGACGTTTTGCCCTGTATACCTCCTTCACTGCCAGCATGGTTTACTTCCGCAAACATTTACATTTATGACATAATTACAGCGGACAAGAAGAACCAGGGACACTCGCAGCACTTCTTCTCTCTCTGGGGTCTAGGAGTCTTTGCTCTGAAAAATGCAGCTTAATCAAACTTTCATGGCAGATGGAGGATGTGCAGCAGTCTACGAGCTCGCCCCGGGAATGTCGTCAAGACGTGCTGTCAAGGGGATGAGAAGAGATGACTGGATCCAATGCTGTAGTGCCATGTTCATGTTTTCTTTTTTAAAAAAAGAAGATAACTTCATTCTCTATCAAAACGTAAAAGAATCCCCAAAATCCAAGCACTAAATTGGCACTTGAGAGCCCATTTCAAACATGCACTTTTACCCAAATTCCGGAAAATACCTTAGAAAGTGCCGGCTCTCCAGGTCAAGATTTGAAGATACCTGCTTTATAGAGCTTTTGTTTAGAATTCCAAACATTAATGCCATGGAAGAACATTATTGTACTGTGTGCAGGTACTTATAGTTGAGAGCAAAAGGAACACAAGGAAGACAGGTGTCTTGTTAATCAGGACTTCTTGGCATGTATGAATGAGTCCTGTTAACAAGCTGTTTAAGGGGACTCTTAGCCCAAATCTGATTTCTGGCATATCTAGATTATATCCACATTGATTTTTGATAGTCTGGACAGCAAAACAACCACATGAAATCTGATTTTTGCAAATTGCAGCCAAAGCACATTTGGAGGTGGTTTGAAATGCAACTGCAATCAGGTTTGTACAGATCCGTCTCAGCCTGGCCACTCAAATCACTTTTCAAAGTGCCTTTTATGTACCACCCATGTCAAATCCAGAGAGACAGAAGGGTGGGGATTCATGAAGCCAGCCATGACTATAGCATGGAGCCCTGTGGTGTAACCAGCCTCCTCGTTCACTGCATTTGTTGTGATGTAAGATTTCTGAATCTCAACTGTTTGGACGGCGAGATGATGCAACTCCATCTCTCTTGCAGAACAGAACAGTCCATGGAGATACATTTATCATCAACAGACATGTAAATCTGATCTGATCACTGACTGTATGGACAGTCATCTCAACAGATCTGATTTGAAAAAGAAATCCCTGCGTGAATAAGGCAAAGGCTGAATGCTACAAAGTACAAGGATCTGGTAAGCAGTTGGTATGGTGTGGTTGGTTGGTGGTTTACAATGCTGCTTTCCATGCTCTCATCTATGTATGTCTGCCTAATGAATGGACTGTATATGAAAACAACAACAACAGTCGAGAAGTGAGGCCAAAATGTCTCAGATGCCCTCTAGTCACAGTACAAATTTAAACACCGCCCACAACCTTGTTGTTGAATGGGAGCTACAAAAAACTTTTCATTTAGTTTCCTAATTCAGGACACATTTTTTCTTTATGATAAATGTGTTTTATAGAAGTTTTTGGGGATATTTCAATGGGTGTGGTGATGAGGTGATTGACAGCTGGGTTGAGTTGATTGACAGCTACGTTTGATGGTTGTGGACGTGCAGACATTCTCCTTGTGACTTATCACAGTAGCTAGAAGTACATCTGGGCTTATTTTACATTCTCTGACTCTTAATAATCTGCACTTTGACATTTCTGAAGAGAAGTGGTGTCTTACTAAAAGACTCTCAAAAGGGGCATCACCCCAACAGAGGGGGTGGAGTTTGGACCGTAGTACTCTGTCATTTTCTGCAAATGCGCAAACAATATGGCGCCATCAATTTTGGCAGTTTTTTTGTTTCAAAACGTCACAATGGAAGTAAACATAAGTTTCCTGGCCAGTTCTTATAAACAGTCTATGGCCAAATGCCATAAATTTAAAAGAATTTCAATTGTGAATTCATGGAGAATAGATGTGGCAACCACTACAGTGAGACTTTCGATACAGACATGCACTAGTGAAAGACATTATCACTGAGTATCACTCCACACAAGTTGGAAATCTCTTTGTGTAAGGGCCTTGGGCGGCTTTACTCTGCTAAAACCTGACCTACATCTCCACTTCGTAGACTCTCAGAGACCACTATGTCCAGACATGGCTGTGAGTAGTCGCTAGGGAGTCTTGGGATGTGTCCTAAACTAGAGGTAATTTAGTCAGAATGTATATTAGGCACTCTGGGATGTGGGCTTATAATGAGAAGATGACATAAGCTGCCTCTCTAGTACAGAAAAGGCCACTGCAGCAGCACGCAGGGAAGGGCCGAGTGAACAAGAGAGTGATTGGAGCCCCAGTGACAGGCCGAGATTCGCCCCAAGGCATGCATCAGTTCATTCCCTTTACTAGCCTTCTGAGCTGCATACCCACATTCACTTCTCCCTTCTGGTGAAGTGCCCTCCTGCAAAATGTCTCTCTGTTTGAACCTGTCAGACAAAGACCCTCCAGAGTGACTCAGAAAAAGGAATGTTTGAGTTTCCTTTTCTCTCCTGCTTCAAAAGGACAAGCACCTGTCTTCTCACAAACTTGAAACTGTCTCTTTTTAGCTTTAAGGGATCTTAAACAGCCAGGACCCGCCGGTGGGTCCAGCATCTATTCCGTCCATTAAGAGATTCATTCTGTACATGTTTTATAACAAAAGGATATGAAAGTGTTGAAGTACTGACTGACTAACAAATAGAACTGAGTGCTCAGTTTCTGTCCTGCTGAAAGGCGCCCTCTTGTGGCACAAATCAAAGTTGTAAAATGAAGCTACATAAAGTCTCTTCAATGATGTGCAGCCAGAAAAAAAACCCTAGCAACGTTACATTACAAATCATAAAACAGACATGAACATTTAGTTTGCATTTCACTTTAAAAACTCTAAGAAATTCAGGTTTTAGGGTTTTAAGAGCTAAGAAATGAATGATGTAAGAGTTTGAAAGGATTCCAGTGGTACATTCAGTGGTTTTGTCACATGTAGGTTTGTGAGATCTTGTGTACCATTGTCTAACTGTGCCCTGCATTGTCAAGGCTGGGCATTACTAAGTTGTCTTTTTCTGATGTTACAGAATCAACTTAAAAATAAATTACATATTTTTTTTTGTGTGTGTGGTTCAGTGCACAGACGGCTATAGCACAGCTTTATCTGTTTAGTCAAAGCATTCACAATAATAAAAAGAAAATTGCCTGCACTATTAGTAAATTTTTTCAATTCAGAAAATATGTAATGTGGTCAAAATTGCACATGAAATATAAGCACAGATGATGCACCAAAAATTACTTTATAAATCTCCATACAAAGCCACAGGAAGCACATTGAGAGATTAAATTACCCAATTTAATGGCTTTGATGATGGAATTTATAGTTGGTTGGTTCTAGCCTGTTCTATAGCCTAATATGAACACTAACTAGACTAGCAGTTATTTACCAGTGTAATTGTATTTACCATATATTATCATCTAGGCTTTTATGTTCAGCTACATAAACAAAGGAAAGACAGAGAGGGTTGGTAGGGTTGAGTAATATAACAATCCATGGATATGTTCCAATTCAAATTTTTTAGCACCGATACCAATTATTAATAATTATTAATAATCAAGGACACCAATAACCAATATATTTAGTGTGGAAATCTACAAGAATGCAGCCCTTACTCACAGTTTACATTAAATGAGCATAATTAAGACATAAAAATATAGTGTTTTGAACTTTAAACAGAAAATAAAAAGCATGTTTGATTGGACTCAACATGTGCTCCACATTTCTATCAGTCAAATAGCAGTATGGGCAAGACATTGGACTAAATAAGTGTGATTTTTATCCTGTTTGTGTCTGTAAAATGTCCAAACAGCACCCTTTCTTCTTTGCTTAGTAAAGGACTGTCAATACTAATGAAGATATGGTGATAATTTGGATAAAATCTACCTCAGTCTGTGTGAAAAAGACTGACATGCACGATTGCATTGCAGGTAGACGGGTGTTCATTTCTGATGACTAAGAGTTGCGGTTGTAGGAGTGGAGGCCGGCGCCCATATAGCCGTCACCATCGGCTGTCTGTCACTGTAGCAATACATTAAAGCCCTCAGTTGTCATCGTGTATGAAATGAGACATTGGTTATTTCACCCTGAGAACTGTACAGTGATCTGTGCATAATGTATCAGTGCACAGTACAGGAGGAAGTGTTGATGGTGTGAATGTACTGGATAACAAACAAAAAGAAAAGGAAACTTCCAAAAACAGTAAAAATTGCCGCATGATCAGGAAAAAAGAACTGCATGCTGGACATTTTCAGCACATATTGTATTATCAGTCTTTTACACACAGACTGAGAAGTATTTCATCCAAATTTCATAACCAGATCATTTAGTATTTTAGTAGTTTTTCATGATTAATAAGTAAACGGGACACTGTATATTTTGTTTGCTGCTTTGTAATTTAATCAATTGTGTGGAATTGCTTCAACTATACAGTGGTAACCCTACTTACGAGCATCCCTACTAATGAGTATTCCAGGTAACGAGTCGAGATCTCGGAATATTTTTGTTCCAGGTAACGAAT
>BRDA01029573.1:16770-39381 GCA_036984385.1 Crenuchus spilurus | reverse complement strand
GACATGTACACACAACAGTATATTATTGATCACTTATTTTTTGACATTTCAGGGGAAGCTGAGCTTCCCTTGCAGTCTTAGAGCATCCGCCACTGGTAGGCACCCACATTGGATAATTTTAAAACTCATCTAAAAACTCATTTATATGTATTTATATGTAATTGAGTTCCTTGAGCAAAGGAAACTGAGATATTTGTCTTCTATTGTTGTTTCCTTTTTCTTTTATTTACCTTATTTGTTTTAATGTTCTTGTAGTTTTATAGATATGTCAATGGTTATTGTTTTTAAATGTACTATATAAATAAATTTGCCTTGCCTTTAAGAGAGCAGTGACTGTCTCCTTGCAACTCTGCCGTGCACACCATTGTTGTTCAGTGTTCTCCTGATGGTGGACTCATGAACATTAACATTAGCCAATGTGAGAGAGGCCTTCAGTTGCTTAGAAGTTACCCTGGGGTTATTTGTGACCTCGCTGACTATTACACGCCTTGCTCTTGGAGTGATCTGTGTTGGTCAACCACTCCTGAGGTGGTAACAATGGTCTTGAATCTCCTCAATTTGTACACAATCTGTCTGACTGTGGAATGGTGGAGTACAAACTCTTTAGATATGGTTTTGTAACCTTTTCCAGCCTGATGAGCATCAACAACTCCTCAGAAATCTCCTTTGTTCATGCCATGATACACTTCCACAAACATGCGTTGTGAAGTGCAGACTTTGATTGATCCCTGTTCTTTAAATAAAACAAGGTCCCCACTCACACCTGATTGTCATCCCATTTATTTAAAACACCCGACTCTAATTTCACCTTCAAATTAACTGCTAATCCTAGAGGTTCACATACTTTTGTCTCTCACAAATATGTTATATTGGATCATTTTCCTCAATAAATAAATGAACAAGTATAATATCTGTGTCTCATTTGTTTAGCTGGGTTCTCTTTATCTACTTTTAGGACTTGTGTGAACATCTGATGATGTTTTAGGTCATATTTATGTAGAAATATAACAAATTCTAAATGTTCACAAACTTTTAAGCAGCACAGTATGTAAGCCACAACCACAGATACTGCTTATATGATATGCTTGTGTGTGAAATCACATGATTTTGCACACAACCTGCTGAATGCTTTATTCCTTAGTCATGTGGAAATGAGCTGATCAAATGTTTCCAAAAGAAAAGATTCAGGCTCCAAAAATGTGAGGTGTGTATTTGAGAAATGACATTTAACATGACATGCATTTAATTCAGCAAAGGAACTGAAATTGTGCTCTAAAATATGAGAATCCACATTTACATTTATTCTCTGTAGAGGATGCCTCAAACTATATTTAATAAGGAAATAGTTTTCCAAATTTCTAATACTTTTATATGTGTCTACATAACAGACAATTTAAAAGACCACAACACCAAATCAGACACACATGCACACCTGAAAAATTTATATATATATATATATATATATATACTTTGTGTATAAATAATTACTTTAAAGCAAAAAATATATAATCAATGACAATTGTTACTTCTCTCTTTGCTTCCTCAGGTCAGCGCACTTTCATTGTCATATCAAATGGGTGTAGCTTCACTCTACCTGACGAGCAGAAAAAAGACATCCAAGGGAACACCACAGTGCTGCTGGTTCCTCTTCTGTATCTCATGGCTTTCATCGTGGGTTTACCTGCTAACCTGCTTGCCTTGTGGGTGCTGCTGTTCCGTACCAAGAAGTTTCCATCCACTATCCTCTTGATCAACCTGACCTTCTGTGATCTGCTGCTGCTGCTGATTCTGCCTTTCCGCATTGTCTACCACTTCCAGGGAAACAACTGGAGCTTTGGCGAACCATTCTGCCGTTTGGTGATTGCCCTCTTCTATGGGAATATGTATGGTTCTATTCTTTGCTTGATGTTGATTGCCATGGACCGCTATGTAGCTTTGGTTCACCCATTTGGTGCGAAGACCCTTAGAAGTCGGAGGACATCTTTGTGCATGAGCCTGACAGTGTGGGTCATGGTTGTGGGTGCATCTGTACCTTTGCTTGTCTCACGTCAGACTTACGAACTACAAGATTTGTCCATCACAACCTGCCATGATGCACTGTCTTTAAATGACCAGAAGAACTATTTCCTGCCATACTTTGCAACCTTGTTCTTCCTGTGCTTCCTGCTGCCACTCTTAGTTGTGCTAATTTGCTATGGCTCCATATTGCAAACCCTAGTGTCTGCTGGTAACCGTTATGGCCATGCAGTGAGGGTCACTGTTCTTGTTCTGGTGGTGTTCCTTATCTGCTTTCTGCCCAGCAACTTGATTCTTCTTCTGCATTACTCTAAGTATTACAGGCTGAAAGAAAATGGTAATGCCAATGATAACAATGACGGCCTCTATGTACCCTACATGATCAGCCTTGCTCTCAGCACCTTCAACAGCTGCATTGACCCTTTTATTTTTTACTATGTGTCTGAGGACTTCAGGGAGAAGGCACGCAGCGTGTTGTACTGCTCTAGGGAATATTCCTCTGGGAACCAAGTGTCCTACTCTTCGGGGATATCAAGAGCAAATGTTAACCTACTGTCTACATCAAGCAGGACCACAGGAATTTCTGACAGCAAGGCATAAAAGTCCTGACTTCAGAAGAAAAGATCCTACATAGTAGAACCACATAGAACAAAAAAGAGAAATGGGAGAAAGGAGAAGAGCAAAAGGGAAGACCTAAAAAGTGCCTAAAACTCAGTGATGAATGCCCAATTAACCACCACCTGGTGATTGTGCTCTTTAGTAGGAGTATGTAAATCTCAGTGCTTTGCATGATGTTGCTTGTGATGAATTATCCTCAATAGACCCTCCTCAGAAAATCTGTCTCCAAATACCTCAACAGTTATAGTTTCTTTGCACCAGTATTCTACAATTAAAGTTATATGTTTACCTACATTTGAGTGAAGTATTAAAACTCATATTTATGAATAGTATCTTAGAGATGAATGTACTTGAAAAATCAATCCAAGAGCATCAGCAAACATCCTTGTACATATTCTGGAGGAAACAGATACAAAAGTGTCTTTATCAACAGTAACATGTCATGTGTCAACATCACCTGAAAGGCAGTTTGGCCTTGGTGCATTTTGCAAAATAGAACTTCTAAGTCTTTAGACAAGGAAGCTGTTACTGGCACAGTAATTGCTAGATGACGGTTCTTGCTCAAAGTTTTGTCAACATGTGCTCGGCTAATGTGTCATTTTATCATTTTTATGCATCTAGTCAGTGATTATTTTAGAAGAACATTAACTGTGTGCAACTTAGTCTTATGTAACCATACTATTAGGTCTATATCTCAACATTATAAAAAGTTCAAATGGGCTATATTGTATTTAAAAGCTCATTGTAAAAATAAGAAAAGAAAAGAAAAAGGTAATGGCACTGATGTTCTTTGTTCTGCATTCCTGCAAAAAAAAAAGCCCAACAACTTAAAAACCTCAGAACACCCTCCCAAACCAATGTCAATTCCTTTACCACAGATATTCTTATCACTGTATATCATTAGGATCAGCTTTGCAACTCCCAGGACCAGAACAGTGAATGACAGGCTTGAAGTGCAGGGTATATCCCTGCCAACAGCAAAGGTGATGACAATTTCATACAAATAAGAGCAAAATCAAATTTATCTAGCTTGAGCAGGAATGATTTTTAATATTTAAGGATGCTATGTTATGAGAGGAGGTTTCTGGAGTCTGATTTACTGCAGATATTTTTATTGTTGTTATCTTTTGTTTCCTGCAATCAAATGAGCAGTGCTACTAGATTGAAGTAGATCAACTAAGTGCAATGCTTCTAGTAACACGTCACAGTGGTCATATGACCAGCTCTCAGCGCTTTTAATGTTAAACTATTAAAAGGCAACCAAACCCTAACCATGTGTATGTAAACTTCTGAGCCACTGGGAATGTGATGAAATAAATAAAAAAGTAAAATAAATAATTGTCTCTAGTATTACTCTGATGTTTCACATTTTTAAATATAGTAATGTTGGAAATGTTGTGCTAGGATGAATGTGACTAAATTACATGTAAACTTTAAATGTATATCAAGCAAGAATAACAAAGCACTCTAAACATGCTCCTGTCTCAACTTGAAGTCTGTTGCTGGCATCAAGTTGAAAATGGCACAGAGAGAGCGAGAGAGAGAGAGAGAGAGAGAGAGAGAGAGAGAGAGAGCACTTCACTGAAAGCACAATCCAAAAAACATAGAGAGACAGTCCCAAGTTCTAAACAGGGCTTAACGGCAGTACATCCCAAAATGTAGTCACACACAGTCAGAGGTCAAAAAGGAGGATAAGCTCATAAGAAACATCAAATATAAAGGGTAACACTAAAGGCAGAGTCCATAAACATAAGCAAGGTCATACACCACAATAAACATCAAAGAGAAATGCTCAGTATGCAGAAAGATACAATACTTCCAAAAGGCTGTAAGAACTGACTGGTTTATATAGTGTGTTAGAAATTGGAGACAGATGGGACTGATCAGTAGTCTGGTGAGCTAGATCTGTGCATTCTTCTGTTAATGGCTGGCATGTTGGTCTCATTTCCTGATGCATTCCTGGGAGTGGTCTCCTGATGAGGTGAGGTGGCAGAGACAGGAGATGTGACAAATGTTTTTTAGATTGATTTTGCAAGACGGTATTCTACATATGATTTTTTTTTGCACACAGGCTCAGAGATGATGGACATATATGGAGGTGAACAGATATGCTTGTTCATTCCCTTAACTCCCAGTTCAGGAAGATCACAGACTTTCAGATAGTGGAGAAGTGAGGTCATAACCTCATGATAAGATCTCACTGAGCAGAACTACTTACAAAAGAACAAAAGGTAGAATATCAAGTTGAAACTGTCACTCAAAGGGTCTCAGAGCTAACATAAAAAGTAGTGGGAATCAAAGCTTCTGAAGTTGTTCAATGACTCATCGTGTGACCCCCATAAAAAATGAATACATCATTTAACCCCAAAGCAGAATGAGCCACAGCTCACAGGACATTCTCCCACTCTCCACTTGTTTAAACTGTTTAATCTCCACTGATGGAATGTGGTAAACAGTGTACGTGAGCTGTGAAGGTCCAGACCTCTGACAGGAAGCCTTCTTCCTGTGAAAACATGAACGTTAAACTAACCATTGTATAAACTGGTTTAGTGAGTTTGTTCTGTTTCTCCAAACAGTCTTTCATTATGAGAGAAAACATGTCAGCCTGCATAATCAAAGTAAATGAATGTCAAGGGTGTGGTCGTAACATGAAATCAGAGTAAATCACATTGTTTTTAATGCTTTCAGTTTTAGTTATGCAGACAGTCTCGGATGTTAGAACTGTGGAGGATGCAGAGCACACTCAAATGCATGAGAGTAGACTTCACAGCCTGAAATATTAAATTGAGGAAAATAAGAATTTGATAAAAATATTATGAACATAATGATCACCGAGTGCTTCAAATAAAGTGATTGATTTTGAATGTTCATAATGTTTTTATAAATGTAATAAGCCTTTATAAGTGTGCAGATCATTATTTGTTTATAATGCATTATTCTCTCATTACTATCGTCATCTCAAGACTTGACTACTACAACTTGCTCTAGGCTGGTCTTCCTATGCGAGCCATCAGGCCCCTGCAGCTGATCTAGAATGCAGCTACTTGGCTGGACTTCAATCAGCCCAAGTTCTCTCACGTCACTCCACTGCTGTGTTCACTTCACTGGCTTCCTGTAGCTGCTCACATCAGATTCAAAACCCTGATGCTCACCCTACAAAGCAAAAAATTAACCAGCCACTCCCTACATAATGGCAATGTTCAAGTCTTGAACAAGACCTCAAACCCTTCAAGCTTCTAGTATGGCTCGGCTTGATCTGACATCCTTCAAGACTGGCATCAAGACTCTTCTCTGTCCTGGCACACAGGTGGTGAACAAACTCCCATGGGTTGTTCTAACAGCAGAGTCCCTCACAGTCTTCACACACAGACTGAAGAGCATCTCTTTATGGAGCACTGAAGCAGCACTAGTTTAAAACACTTATTGTAATGTATTGTAAAGCTCTTATATTGTGTATAATTGTGTATCTTTCCTTCTTTCTAGGTATTAGTCATGGTTTAGTTCTAACAGTGTCTGAACTGGAGAGTAGTTTGGACTCTAACCTGTCTGTACTAGCTGAGATCATTCTCTTAATGTAAACAAAACACTGCTGTACATCACTCTGGATAAGAGCATCTGCAAAATGCTGTAAATATAAAATATAAACGTAAATAACATTAATGTTACAACATGTTTATATGTCATTAAATCTACTTTATATACAATATAATTATATATAATATATTTATGAGGCTTATGATACATTATTAGAGTTTATAAGTATGCTCACAAAGCATTATGACCAAGTTATAAAGAGTTATAACCACATTTATAATGACTTATAAACACAGGCTTCATAGAAAGTGATACCAGAAATTATTTTCTAGAAAGATGTAATAAGGAAGAGGTTACAGTTGCTTAAACTATTTTCTTTGAAAGCAGGCATCCTGTCCTCAATATCATGAGCCAAAATATGTCTGCCTTCAAATACTTATAACCTCTTATTTCTTGAGTGTTGGCCTCCTTGAACTTTTTGAACATTGTACATTTTGTTAAGCCCACACACCATTAAGCACGTAAAAACATGAGGTGAAAGGTCATTTTTTAATCAGCTCTGCATCTTTATATATATATTCATATTAGACAAGAGCTTCTTAAAGACAGAGCAAATAATTTTGTAGTTACAAAATGCTTGACTGCACAATAATTTTGACTTTAATCTGTGATCTGTAATAAATAAAAAAAATAGTCTGCTGTATAGTACTAAAGAATCCGAAAAGTACAAATGGCCTTAATGAGTTAATTAATCCAACTTAATACATTAACTTGCTGTTTTGTATAAGTAATGGTAATTGCCCAATCTCAATCTTCAATACATTCTATGTGATTATGCCCCATTTTTTTATATTAAAATATATAAAGACTCTATTTTATTATACCTATCTGGTTTGATATTGCCTGGTGAATTACATGCTGTAAAAATTATATCTTAGCAAGTGAACTCAACTTAAATCTACAGTAATGCGCTAGGGGGTTGTAGGAGGAAGAGGCAGGATGTAGGGGTAGGATCCAATCAAATGTGTTTAATGAGACAAACACAACCAAAACAAAACCCTGTGACTGTGAAACCAAAACAAAGACGTAGCCAAGGCTATCATGGAGAACTCAGAACCAACAAGGATTAGAGACATAAGGAAGCTTAAATAAGACATATAGTCACAGGGGAAATAAGCACACAGGGCTGGGGATAATACTAGACAAGTACATCACGTTAACTAGAGAGGACAAAGTGAAGAGGGCAGGGACAGAGACAGCATGTGAAAAACAATACAGGTAGGTGGACACACAGACTTTATGTGTGTAAAATATAAACACAAGCACATGGCCCATTAAAACACACACATGACAGAGCAGAGGCGGAGCTAGAGGCAAGGCTGAGGCAGGAGTGTGACATGTACATAGTAGTCTACACATCTGTTATTTCTCATTTTGGGAATGTAAACTTAAAGGTAATTTAACATATAACTACATATTTCTTACTAGTTTTAAGTAATTTTATTAAGTAAAATTATTTTACTGTATTGGCAGATAGTTGTGTCTGTTAAAAGCATTTATCTTAAAACAAGTCAAACCAATTTTATTTAATAAAATTACTTAAAATGAGTAACAACTGTTATATTTGAAGTTGAATAAGTCAAAATAAGAAATATTAGACAAATTAGACTAGATTTAAGATGATTTCAATTGCTACTATATTATTTTTTTACTGTGTACCTTATTTTATTTTTTAAATGAGACTACTGTTCTAATTTCTGCTGTTGCTTGCACTTGTTTTTTTTTATAATGTGGCTGGTGTCAGTTTATTAATGAGATTCAGTACACTGAATACACATACATGTGATACACATACATGACTCAACTTCCCTTCAGCAGTATGTCATGTTACTTTAATACATGAGTGCTCATAAGTGAAATATCCTGTCCTGTTCTCTCAAAGAGGACTGGAAATGTTTGGGTATTTTTTCATAAAAAGTTTTTTTTTTTAAACAAATACAGTATTATTTAGAAAATACAAAGTATATATAGTACATATATATATATATATATATATATATATATATATATATATATATATATATATATATATATATATATATATATATATATATGTGTGTGTGTGTGTGTGTGTGTGTGTGTGTGTGTGTGTGTATATCCACAGTTTTCAACAATGTTAAAAAGAACCACAAAGCCAAAGAAATGTGTAATTATTCATTGAGAGGAAAACCACAGCAGCAGAAATAACAGTGACCATCCCCTCCGGCAAGTCAGACAGGGAACTAGACAAGATAGCGCGGGGTTAAACAAACCAGTTACACACCCACCCACCATTAAATGTTTATAAACAAACATTTCTCATTCACCACCTCAGACATTCCCATTCTGAGCTCTACAGTCCCAAATGAAACAATTTAAACAGCAGGAAAATTTTATTTCATAATTTGATTACAAATAGGAAAACATATTTTATATTCTATACATGTAAAATGGCATTTGAAACCTTATTTTTGTTTTAATGTTCATCAGTATAGCTTACAGCTCATAAAATTAATTTGATTAAATTACTGTTCACAGTATCAAAAATAAAAATACATTAACGTGTAGTGAATGTAAACTATATGACAGTTTACATTTTTTATTAAATTATGAATACAAACACACGTTTCCCCCTAATATTTAGTTCACCAGTTTATAATAATGTTAAATGAGAACAAATGTAAACAAAGTCATGTTTCATTAATGCTATGTATAGCAGAAATGCATAGCATGTATGAAGTTTGGGCGGCTGTTGCCTGTGTGTGTAATCAAGCAACTGCATGTGGTTCCTCCAACGCCTCCTCAGTGCTGTCGTTTGTAGTGATAAGCAGGACAATGACACAGCGATATGGAACCTGACCTGCTAACAGAGGGGGAAACTTTAAACTCAATCATAATTCCCGCCACTGCATTCACAACCACACTCAGCACGGTCAGTAAGTAACTTTCCCTTTAATATATTTCACATTATTTACTCTGGCACTTCTATTTAAACTGCATGTTTTTTTTTCTTTTCTAAGTGAAAAGTCTACAGAGAGCACAATAATGCAAGTTTTAATGCAAAAATGGTGCCACATTGAATATTTTATGTTTTAATTTTGTAACAATCTTTTGGCAAATCAATAGAAACTGTGTACTGATGTGTTGAAAAGTACTGTACTCACTTAGACAACCAACATGTCATTTACCCAGGGGGAGATACACTTTTAAATATAAATGTCTGCATATTTTTTTAATGGTGTGTTTACTATAAAAATTAAGTAATAAAAGTAATTAAATGTTTATGTATTACTACTTACCTTGACAATTCTCTAACATTTAACATCCCCTCTATCAATGTTAATTTTAAATTGAAAATGTAAACCTAAGCTTAAACCTGGGTTCTAATCCTTATAATAATAATCATAATCATAATAATCATAATAATAATAATAATGCATATATATATATATATATATATATATATATATATATATATATATATATATATATATATATATATATATATATTCAATTAAAATATTCAAATGAAGTTGGACTCATTACTTATCTTAATAATACAAATTGTGGTTAACATCATTAGATTCAAAACTTGATTGTAGGCTGAGCAACAGTTCTTCACATTCAGTGAAGTTATGGGAGGATAAGATGTGGTTTCAAGATGTGGTTATAGTTGGTGTTATAGATGAGTCCAGAGATGGTGAATAATGTAATTTCTGTCTCCTTAATCTATGTGAAATGTTCTCAGCCTTCCACTCTGTCCCTCAGGATACAAAAGCTTTTTCTTCAGATGGAGACCAAATGGTTTGGGTTAATGGCATTTTACACTATTCTACACACACACGCACACGCACACACACACACAGCCAGTGCCGCAAAGGCCAATTATGTTCAGATGTTCCCATAGCACTTCTCTCATCATGATCACATGAAAAGGTCATTAAAGGTCTTTTTTGAGTTTCTGTTCTGTAAAAGGGTAAGCTACCGAGCCTCTAAAGCAGTTTCATTCGAAACTGCAGTGGCTTTTGAGAGGAAGAAAAACCCTTTTAAATAGTAAGCTGTAAAATTATAGGTGCATATGGGCAGAAGAAACTCTGGAAATATTTATTTAACAACTTAAATCACAAATTTAAATTTTATTTCCCAAAATATCAATCATGTAAATATAAAGCATCATTCTGAGAGTTTTGATGTGAAATGGTGCATTGAAAGAAATGTAACTGCTCAGATCTCTGTTTGATGCTGGCGATGGGGGAAAAGGGTCACACATTGTATCTACACGTCCTTTTAACTTTAAACAAATTTGGCTTATTACTATAATGACAGAAACTCTGACAGGTAAGTAGGAACCATATGCAGTTTATTATCAGCAGCATCCAGCCTTCACTTCAGTGAAAATAGGACAGACAATGAACTAAAGGCTGCTTTAAAATTAAAGAACTGGAACTGAGGAAGTAAGAGGGCTTAGTGCCCCAGTATATGAAACAAGTCTCTTGGCAGCGGAGTACCAACACACAGAGAGGAGTGCCCTTAGGAACAGGATTCAGTCGAGGTATAATAGTCCAGAGCGAGTGGGTTAGGGGCTGGTGGGCTGGCACCTTGTGCTGTGCAGTCAATGAGGGACAATGGTGGCATGTAACAGAGACAAGACACATAGATTTGGAAAAAAGGCAAAATCATGTGCTCCATGATGCTCTGTGACTTCAAGAGATCTTTGTAGCCTTCTTGATAACAGGAACAAGTGCTTAATTGGTCATGTGGTTGTTAGAACTCCAGGGACTGTGACCTCTGGAGGCTGGCAGGAAAAGTGTTTTATGCATTAGGCTGTGTTTGAGATCCTGGGGAAATGACCAGAGGCGTGTTGGTGGAGGGTGTGTTCTGTGTGACGCTGACAGTTACACATATCTAGAATGGAGCAAGAGCCTTCAGAAAAACCCAAATTCAAATGGTAAATAAACAATACCATTTTGTTAATGATTTCTGCCATCTAGTGGATGAACACAGCCTTCACAGCAAAGGCAGAGCACTGACAGAGCACGTATAACATATACAATTGCACACACTTGCAGTCTTTTCTGTGCTGTTGCAGAAGAAAAACAAAATGTGTTTCTTCCTACAGTCCTCTGCACATTGTGAACACACCCACGTTAACCTCGTAAAGTAGGGTTAATGAGCTAATGAGCTGAATCAAATTAATTCAATCAGGAAAGACACTATGGGTAGCTGGTGGTGATCCTCCATCTGAAATTCTTATTAGTCTAGGCTTAGACCTAATCTGCATCTGGGGAGAGTCAAGAGAGGTTGGGTGTGTTGCGTGTGTCGGGTGGGTGCGAGATTAACATTGCCACCCAACTCAGTAGTCATCTAAAAACAAAACACCACCAAAAATGTTCTCAAACCACATCTGTGTCCTCTCATATCTGATAATAGCCCCCTAACCCAGGTTTGCTTTGTAAATGGCAGCCGTGTTGATGCTGCAGCATTCAGCTATGGTGAGGCGAGGTTCACATAACACCATTTTGTCTCCTAAATTGCCTGAATTATTTGAAATTCAAATCAAATCAAAGTTCATTTGTCACATACACAATCATACCTGGTACAACTCGCAGTGAAATGATTTGATGACTGCTCGATCACATCAGGAAAAGAAGGGGTGGAGGTGGGGGGTATATCAAGAGATAAGATAAAAAGACAATAAGAACTGTAATATACAAGAATAGGGAAGAGATAATGAAGAAGAAATTGGTATCATTACAGGTTATTATTTGTGCAGTGGGTATAAATGTTATTGCTATTACAAGTATATTAGTTACCTATTCTTGTTGTAGCCATTTATGAAGCACATTTAAGTGTCCACCAAAGTGTTGTACACACATAAAATACATATAAATAAAAACAAAGAATTTAAAATGTAAATTACAAAATTATTTTTTTTTCCTCAAAAAGTATTTATTTGCATGATGATATATGTTGTTTTCTCTTCCTGTTTCACAATGTGAATACTTTCATACATTTTAAGCCATTCATACTGAGTTCCTAATTAAAATTAGATTCTGCTCTGTTTGGTCAGCACATGATTTGCTATGCTATTTTTATATATATTTTATTTTGGAATTTTATCACTTTATTTCAGACCAAAAGAGAAACAATGTTTAACAGACTCTGGTTCCTATACTGATAGATGCTTTATCTTCTTAGGAAACTTTCAATATTGGATTTTCCCCCCCAAGTATTTTAATTTTTCTTGTTTTATTTATTTATTTGCTTCTGATTGAAAACATTGTGTTATTACATAGTAATAATATTGTGTGAATACTGGTTTTGCCAACTCTGTTTGTCTACCACCTCTGATTTTTCAGTGTATTTCATAAATCATGTCTATCTCTTGCATGCATATTGTTTTTAGCTTTGATAAGGGACTTGGGACATTTACCTTTCAACCCCTCCAGGGTCTGCTTGATGGCACTATGGATCCCAGTATCGTGACTCAGACGGAGGGTAAGATTATGTAATGTTTCACCTAATGCTCTGTCCAGCTCAGGTGTATCACAGTCATACACATGTGTTTGCAAGTCTCATTTATTGTTTTGTTTGTTTTCCATCATGTGGATCTGGAGGTTACAGCTGCAACTGCTGTTTCATAGAATCTGTCAATATTAGTCAGTAATTTCACAAAAGCTATTGCCTGTATTTTTTAATAAACTTAAAACTATTTTGAAATATTGTCTTTTATATCCATTACTGAAATTATTATTATATATACAGGGTGTCCTATTTGCTTCTTTACCCAAATAGGCATGAAAAACTTTAATACTAATGAAGATTGGTGATGAAATTTGGATTAAATAAACCTCAATCTGTGTAAAAAAGACTGATGTACAATTACAATGTGAGTATACAGGTGTTAATTTCATGATGCCCATCCAGCCCTCTCCATTGGTTGCCTGCTGCTGCAAAGAGACATTACAACCCTCAGTTACCCATGTGGACACAGCACGGGATGCTGATTATTTCACCCTGAGAATTGTGTAGTAATATGTGCATACTGTATCAGTGCACAGTACAGGAGGAAGTGTTGATGGTGTGTATAATGTATCAGTACACAGTACAGGAGGAGGTGTTGATGGTGTGAGTGTGTATAATGTATCGGTGCACAGTACAGGAGGAAGTGTCGATGGTGTGTGTATAATGTATCAGTGCACAGTACAGGAGAAAGTGTTGATGGTGTGTGTGTGTGTATAGTGTATCAGTGCACATTACAGGAGGAAGTGTTGATGGTGTCATTGTGTATAATGTGTCAGTGCACAGTACAGGAGGAAGTGTTGATGGTGTGAGTGTGTATAATGTGTCAGTGCACAGTACAGGAGGAAGTGTTGGTGGTGTCATTGTGTATAATGTGTCAGTGCACAGTACAGGAGGAAGTGTTGGTGGTGTGAACATTCTGGATAAAAAAACTCCATTCAGAAGATGTAACAGAAAAACAAAGCTGCCAAAAAAAGCATGTCTCCATGCAGACCACGTCACCACCTGCTCAACAGGAAAGAATGGAATGCTGGACATTGTCAGCACATGTTGTAACATCAATCTTTTCCACACACTTTATTTAATTAAAATTTTATTAGTATTAAAGTGTTTCAAGAATGTTTGGGTAAATGTTGGTGGAGAATCGTTTTTAGCACTGTAGCAGTACTGATGTAGTTGTGGTATGTTAGTGTTCATTGTGTTGGTACAAGTGGCTCAGAGACAGCAGAGCTGATTATTTTAAACACGTGAATGTCACTGCGGGGCTGAAAATAGTCCACAACTTCTTGTGTGCACCAATGAAGGACTAGAGGACTAACACAAACTGACTTTACATCTATAAGGTGGACCAACACATTAGGCATATCTAACAGAATAGACAGAGTGGATACAGTATTTAAAAATTCCAGTAACTCTGTTGTAATGGATGCACTCTTACCAGCATAACATACACTAGCACTCCACCACCACATCAGTGTCAGTGCAGTGTGAGAATGATACCTGCTTTGTGGTGGTCCTGAATGTAAAAAACAATGAAAAATGAGGATAACAAAGTACACAGAGAAATAGATGGGCTACAGTCTATAATTACAAGTACAATGTGAACCTATATTGTAAGTAAAGCTTTTACGTGTAGATACAAGGAGCCATTTTTAATGATATAGCTGATCAGTGTTTATAATACAGTACAAAAACATTTTACAGGACAGTAACTGTATCAATAATAATGATGCCCATCTGATTTATTGTCCCGGTGTGTTGTGCAGAGGTATCATTGGTGGTGGTGGTCAGTAGCCTGGTCACTCTGTGTGTCCTAGTAATGACCACTGTGTGGATGTGCTGGAGGATTAAAAGAGGGCTGAGTGAACAACCAGAAGAGATCATAGACAGAGCGTTTACACTGCCTGAAGACACACTGACCTCTAATACAGCTGAAACAGAACAGACAACGGTAAAAATACAGAAAATTCACACAACTATCACTTATTAACACATAGTGAGCCACACAGACAGCACTGCATCCCGGCATTTGCCAAGTCTCTCACATACTGACACTTAATGTATGGATGCACACACTAATAAACTCACTTCATAGTCATATTTATAACAAAATAAAATGCAATAACAGTCATAAATGATAACTTCTGCATTTGTGTATTACTTTGTACGCCCACATCTGTCCTCAACATGAACCATCAGCAGTTATATGATTAGATTTTTTGTGGTCTCTTGTAATTCATTCATCTTTGCCTCACATCCTCTGTGTCCACTAAACAGCCGCTGCAAGATGACCCACCAGATGAGGAGGGTGAAGAGGAAGAAGAGGAAGAAGCTGAGAACAATAACGGCGATAGTTAAAATGGCTTTGTGTTTAACCTCAGACTGCAACAGTTTCGCTTCTTTGTTTGTTTTTATGAGTTAAAGCTTTGTTACATAAAAGTCTGTTAATGTCTTAGTGAAAAAGAGTAAACACATTTTAATGCTGAATTTATATATATAAATATATTACCATTATATATTTATTTATATTTTATTAAAATATATTTAAATATATTTGTTTGGACACACTTTATGTTGTTTTAATACATTAAACTTCCATATAAATTGTGCACTAAAATCTGTAGAAAAAGTCAATATGTCATTTTGCAAACTCTGTACACCAATCAGCCATAACGTTAAAATCTGAGTAATTAGAAGCTAACAACGTGCACCTAAATGGTCACCGATAATGATAAAAGGGACCATCAATGTATATACAAGGAGGTGGTTTTAATGTTATGGCTTATCAGTTTATCTATTTAGAATACTTATATTTACAGACACCAAATGTTTTGTGTGTCAAATTGCAATAACTTAATACACCTGGTACTGATTTGAGCAAAAGAATATATGTATTTTATCATTTTTATTTTTCTGACAGCACTAACTGAGGAATAATGCCATGACCCATAGATTTTATACTTATAGTTATTGTCAGGTATTTAAGCCACTTATGGGGTAGACTTAATATTTATTAAAGCTGTGGTATATATGTAATAATAATACAAAAATAATATTGCTTTGTGATGAGGTAAACATTACAGTGTAGCGTATGTATTTCCACTGATGCAAGTCTCCCAGTAAAGCTTAAAATTGAGGGGGTTTTTTGGCAGAAGTTTTCAGCACATGTATGTATGAATGTATACAGTTTATGTATTAATGTCACACACACAAGCTCAAAAAAGATCCAGCTTCAGATAAAAGGCTTCAAATGAAAATGCAACATAGACCTCAATAGTTCATTTGCAAAAATTAGAATATTGTGAAAAAATATTAGTGTTCATAATTCAACAAAAGTAAACTGTCACATATTTTATACTCATTGTATGTAAAGTGACATATTTTAAGTCTTTTTTTTAAACGTTAATATTGTTTGAATAGTAATTTACTTACATTCGAAATGAAATTCTAATAATTTGAGTTAATGGATTTTTCTGTGAGTGATACGGATCAACTTTAAAACAAAAAGGCTTGAAATGTCACTTTACATGTAATTAAAATAAAATTTTAGTTTACATTTTGTAATTAAATAATCAAAAAACAGAAAATCATTCTTACATTATTCTCATAATTTATATCACACTGTATTTCTACTAGAGAGGTCTTCACATTCCCAAATTTAAATACACTACTTTGATGGATCCAGGATTAATCAGTGAAGAGAACACCTCTCCAATGTGCCATATGCTATCGAATGTGAGCATTTGCCCACTTAAGTTGGTTACGGCGACAAACTGCAGTCAGTCGGAGACCCTCAACACACACTAATCAAATCAAATGTATTCATATAGTGTTTTATTTTATTTATTTTTTACAAATGATGTTGCAAAGCAGCTTTACAGATATCTAGTAATAACCTAAAAAATACAAACCCCTTGGCTCAACCAAGGGCCACAGTGTCAAGGAAAAACTCCCTCAAAGATGGAGGAAGACACCTTAGGAGGAACCAGACTCACATCCTAAAAATAATAATGTAGTAGCAGCAGTTAGAGTACATGTAAACTTAAACATTGGTTTGTGAACACACACTACAGGGCAGGGAGCAAATTTTCCAAGAGTCATGTTCAGCCCTATCCATAGTGTCCGTGGAGCAGGTGGAAGTTAGGTACCTTGCTCAAGGGCATTTCAGTCATGTCCTGCCAGTTTAGGGTATTGAACCAGTGACCTTCTGGTCACAAGGCTGGTTTGTGCTTACTTTGATTAGGTAATGCACAGTATTATGCAACACATGATTAAAGTTAACAAACAAAGCACAATGTGTTTGTATGTGTGTTGGTATGGGTGTTGCAATGAAGGACGTTCTTACAACTGTCAATAAAAGCTGCATTAAGTAAACCACTGGTGTGAAATGGTGTAAAGAAAACTGCTTTTGCTGAAGGAAACACTGCTAAAGATGAGGTTCACTATCTTTCTGCTTTCTGCTGGTAAGATCACACTGCACTCTGAATGCTCTACCAAACCAAATGCTATTTATATTTAATTATACTGGGTTTAAGTTGAGGATTTCTTTTAATTGGTTAAGGTGTTGAGATGAAATTAAGGTTAGATTTACACTTTTTAAACATTTTTGTGTGTGTGTGGAGAAATGGGTTATGCCTTATATGGTTCTTCAAATAAGGATAGTTAGAAAGAGAATGGAAATGTTTAATTTAATTGATAATTTGGTAACTTTATTTGATATTTAGTATCTGGTCCTAACACTATACCCTACACTGTTTATTATCAATTGCATTTCAATTAATAGTTTGTTGATCTGTAGACAATAATTATTGACAAGGGAATTATTGACAATAGTAGCCTATCCAAATAATCTGAAGTCAATAGATTTTTAGGCAAAATAATGAACATTTCTGGATGTACACACACCGTGATTATTCAGATAAAAACTTACTGAGTACTGATTGTTGGTGTATTCCATTAAAGGAAAAAAACATTGTAGTTTTGTTTACAAAAGTCTGGTTGTTAGCAGTTGAAGAGATTTGGGTTCCCTTGGTTAGTCTTAACAGTAAGTATTCAGTGCAGGTTTCCTGCTAAAATTAAGCAATATTATATGGTTAAAAAGTGTCATAATTAAGTATTATTTAATAATAATAATAATAATAAGCAGTTTAAAAATATGAATACAACTCATTATCTGAGATAACATGAAGTAAAATCTAAATAAACATTCATTCATTATACTAATGTATTAGTGCATCTCCAAAAAAATAGAATATTGTGAAATATTTAATTTGTGTTCATAATTAAGTTCCAAAAGGAAAACTTGTATATCGTTTATTTCTTACACATATGACATATTTCAAGCTTGTTTTTGTTTTAATGTTGATACTCTTTGAATTTAAATGAAATACTCTAATAAGATAAACTATAAGCCAAACATATCAAAATTAAAACATACAAATAAACAAAAAAGACTTGAAATGTCCCTTTATGTATAATAAATATAAAATATGACATGAAATTAAATTATGAACAGAAATAAATTTTACTTTTAGTATAACTCATTCATCTGAAATATAGTCTTCGTTCATTTGTTATAATGTCATGTAATAGGGTCTCATGTTAGAACTTAATATCTAAAAATCAAGTAAGCTAATAACTAAGACTGCTACAGTTGGCAGATTGTCCAACAGAGCATTTCTAAAACTGTCCAACCATTTAGTGATGCTTAATACTGATTTTTAGCTTTTAGTCAAACTGATCAGAAATTCTTTTTTATTTCCAGTGCTATGCAGCATTCAAGTGGAGTCAAGTCAAGGTAAAGTCTTTTAAACCATCTACAATTATTATTATTATTATTATTATTATTACCACCCAACTGTACACTAAACCTACCAGTCATAACAAGAGGACAAACATCAAACTAATTATTCCTCAGGTGCTGATCAGCTGCAGAAGTAGATAACAATCCACAACACATATCCTGCAATACAGGAAAGAGAAAAGGTGGATGAAAGTGCTTTTGTTCTAATGTGTTTATTTTAAAGCGGAATTTGGCGAGCTCTGCTATGGAAATCCCACCAACAGCATGAGGGGATGTGAAGAGAAATATGGCTGTGGACACTTTGGAGCAAGACGGTAAAAACTGTGTGTATGTGAGTGTGTGCGCAAGTGTATGTATGTGCATGTGTTAGCCATCAGCCATAGCACTTGCATAACACAGCTTGCAAATCCACTAAAGCGAAGGTCTAGGTCTGGTTAGTACTTGTTACTTGTGTTGGAGACAGCAGGGTCTGCTTTTCCTGTGTGGAGCCCACTGCAGTGATGGGGCACCGTACTATTTTTTTTTAGCATGACCTTTTGGATGAGATGTAAAACTGAAGTCCCAATGATCAGAAAATGATCCCCGAATGTTCTTCAAGAATAAAGAATAAACTTTTATGAATGTGACTAGTAACAAGGAACTGTCTAACCCAAACCATAACCTTTACACAGCCACATGTGAACAGGCTGCTGTTACATCATCCAGGTGTGTGTAATTAGTTCTTTGTGGAAACAAGAAGTATGATGTGGAGTTACCAGTGTGATGTAATACAGGAAAAAAACTGTAAATTATAAAAAAAAAAAGTAAAAGAAGCAGAAGAATAGCAGTTACTTAATTTCTTACTTTTGCAATTGCATTTCTACATCACTTTTCTACACACTCAAAACACTTTGACATTTAGGGCAGATATTAGAGAATCACCCCTGTTTTATTGATGATGACCAGGGATTTTTTTCTGATCTCAGAAAATCAAGACCTTTATTGTACCTCACATGCAATTATACAATACAGTGTCCTTGCTTCACTGGAGCACTGAGAACCAGGAATAATACCTCTTTTTGTCTACTTACTTTTTGGTGGCAGCCATGGGCTTATGATTAAGTCTTTTGATCAAAAGGTCACTAAAGTGGCCTTGAGCAAGTCACAAAACCTCCAACTGCTCCCTGGGCACCGTGAACAGGACTGCCCCTAATGTGCATGGATGGGTTAAATGGAGCAGCTGCGGTCATATCCCTGATAAAATGATTCTGGCCCACATCTGGCCCTCATCCCCCATTTTATTTGGGCCACTTGCCACATGGATTAACAGCACTTGGGTACACCACTCCCGGTTGCGAGATATGAGCCACATATCAGCCAAATGTAGGTAACACTATCATATCTCTGTTAGAAGTGGACCACATCTGTTTTAGAATATGTGGGCCACATAGGTGTTTTAATATGTGGGCCACTAATGACTCATATGTAGGTAACACTGCCATATCTTTGTCAGAAGTGGACCACATCTGTTATGGCACATGTGGGCCAAATGTGTATTTTCAATATGAGGGCCACATTTGGCTCACATGCAGTTTGCCAGGCTGACAGTGGGCCAGCAGTGCCATTTCTCAGCCAGAATTGGCCCACATCTGTATGTTATCTGGGAATGTAATCCTGAAACTCTAATAATGCATAAAATCACTAAAGCTGTAGACATTTGTGAGAGGAAATATTGTGAAGTGTGTCATCAAAGTTTGGTGACAATCTGCGATTAGAAATATTAATTTTTGGGCATGTAATAAAAATCGTTTTCATAAAAAAGTTGGTTTAATACCTGAGAAGTTTGAATTTTTGCTTATATTGTAACAACGGGTTAAAAAATATCAGATGTGACAATCTCAATGTAGTTGTGTAAAATATTTACATTTGTGATGTCCACAGAATAAACCTGGTTTGGTTCATTTATATTACCAGCTGACAAAGAGAACATTTAGAAAATCTAAGCGTCCGTTTATTGGATACAGTGTATACGCATGTAGCTGGAGTGTATCTGTGTTCTGTCTCACAGTGGTGGGGGAAAACGCAAACACATGGGTCTGGACATCGTCTGTGATGATGGAGCAACGGTCTACGCTCCGTTTGACGTGGAGCTGAAAGGAAAAGCTGTTCCATATAAAAATGACAACAAAATTAATGACGGTATCAATCTCAGTGGAGAAGGTTAGTGTCTGTTGTTATTTAGTGCAGTTTAACTGTATTGCTTAGGCCAGTTTTATTCACTTGTATGACTTACAGTATCTGCGTAACACACTGTTTTATACCTGAATGTGGTTTGAAAGGCATATAATGATTTCTGGACTTGATTCAGTTTTTGTTTAAATTGATGTGAGCCAGTCAGTGTGATTTGATTAAAGCCAAACCAGAAGGCGGGTAAATCCTGCTTAATGATAATATAAATACTATCAGGAAATGAAGTCAGAGCCCTGGGATTGTAATTGTAGATCATTGCTTTAGAGGATACTCGCTATTCATATTCTAAGAAACTCCTACTATGTATAAAAGTCAGCCCGAGCTTTTATGGCAACTTACTGCACTCCTTTTTTTGAGTTAATTCAACTTAACGACAAAACAGTTCACCAAACTCAAATTTCTTAGTCAAATTTATTTTTGACTATTTTTTTTTACATTTTTTAAATCAACCTACGTTATAAGTCCACTATACAGGTGTACAGAATGTAATTTATTTAAGGTCATGTGCAATTTGTTTGTCTCCTCTTTACTCCTTTCATCATTGCTCAAATTTTGATCGCAAGACTGCTGTAGTCCAGATATTTTTAGGGCAATGGGCCACTCTGAGTATAGCAGTGACACAGGTACTGTATTATGCTGGTACAAGGGCATCACGGTTGGCAGGGTTTCAAAGTCAGTGTCACTGCTAGATGAAAAGAGGTCAGTCACCCAAAAATATCCAGCTCAGAACAGTTTTGCTGTCTTTAGCAGAGCACTAACGAAGAGCTACCGAATGGCTAAAATGACAATAATTGCACAGGCATACCACACCATCTAATTACACCAGTATTAAGTGCACCAGCAAGATGGATCTATAAAATGAGTTCTAATAAAGTGGATGATCAGGGTATATCATGCATTAGAAGCACTTATGAAGATGAACTAGCCGAAACTAGCTACCACACAAGATTTCTTATTGTTAGTCTATTGTATTTGCATTTATTCTAATGATACGTGGATTTTTAATGAGCTGTTTTGATAATGAGTACTTTAATCATAACCTTTGTGTAGCCGACTTGTGTGTGTGTGTGTGATTCCCTGCCCAAGTTGATTCCACCACCACCTTGAGCCTCAAGATTCTCGGCGTTGTGTTATCAGGAACGACTGGACACACTCTGCCATATAACTGGGTCTTTTTTTTCTCTCTCTCTGTGCTTGGAAGGAGAGTGGCAAAAATACAGCATGGAGTGAGCTCTGTGTCTTTCTCACACACACAAGAAGCTCTCTTCAGTTAGTTTTACCGCAAACTCAGCTTACATAACAAAGAAGCATCTTTTCCCTCTGTATCAGATTTATAAACATAAAATAAATTCTAAATATTGGATAACAAATAAAGAATACTATTCTGAAAATAAACATTTCCTTATTACAAAAAAATATTTAGAGCTATAAAATGTCCCACACAATGCATTGAGCTATTAACTTGAGAGAGGCTTCCAAATATTACATTTAGCCTTTTCTGAACATTACATTTAACTTAACAATGTACATATTAATACTACAATAATAATACAATACATATAATACTACAATTAACCAGTGAACTGTTGCAGTACCTGTGCATGGAAGGAGAGTGGCAAAAATACAGCATGGAGTGAGCTCTGTCTTTCTCACACACACAAGAAGCTGTGAGAAGAAAAGCGCACCATTTTAGCTTAACTGGTAGCTACAACTCCATTACTCTATCAATCTGCTGCACATGTTAAAAGTACACTCTCCACACTAAGCACTACACACCAAACCATAAATACCTTACTCTTATCTACTAAATACACTAAAATTGTACACGTCGTCTAACTATCTCATTACCT
>BRDA01029573.1:0-16760 GCA_036984385.1 Crenuchus spilurus | reverse complement strand
TTTGACTAAACAATTTAATGCATTACAATTGTTTAAACAACTTTAAAACAACATTTTATGTATGAGGAGCACAGAAAACACCCACCTCTCTTCAGTTAGTTTTACCGCGAACTGAGGAGAGAGGGATTTCCCGCGCATACTGAAGCCCTACGTGACTTCAAAATAAAAGTCTGCTTCTCAGATCACATTGAACTCAAAATTACAACATAAAATTGTCACAAAAAGCATTTATATAAAATAAATACATCAAGAAACGAAAAAATAACAATGATCATTACAGGAAGGATTTTAAGTGAAAATATCAAATAAACATATTTTGCTTTACTCTCATCCGCTACATTTGCACAGTACATACACAGTCATATACAAATATTATGACCACCTACCTAATAATGGGATTAACCACCTTTGGCTTGGATGACACTAGTAATACACTGTGGCATGGACTGTATTAGGTGAGGGAAGGTATCCAGGTGCACTCGTCCTAGTCCACAGTGGGGCTTCAATTGATCTGTACCACTTGCTGTAGTTGTTGTTCCCCTCTGGCATCCATGGCCTGTGTGTCACCACTGTTATTTTATTGGGAGGCACTTATTGTGTGAGAAGTCCATTCTCAGTACTAGAACATCCCCAAAAGTTTGTGGTTTCTGGTGCCACCCTTAACCTGGTACCTATTATCGTGCCATTTTGATGTCCTTTGTCCGTGACAATGGTTTTACTCTCTGCTACAGATGACCGGTGTGCTTGCTTATTTATACTTGCAGCAAACCCTGTCACATGGCTTTTGTGATGTACCCGGTCTGACTTCATTCCAAACCAGGGGTGATCATAATATTCTGATATGAATGTGTATACAATAGATTGTCATAATTAATCCTATACCTCAAGAAAGAGAAGAAATAAGATGCATCAGTATGAAGTTTTTGTATCCAGTACAGCAGGGGTGCACACAATTTTTCAGCCTGCAAGCTACTTATCTAATGACTAAGTCAAAATGATCTACCTAATATAAAATCAAGACATATATTTATTTATAAATATACTGACAATTTATGGGTACAGTGTATGCTGGTGTACCTTGAATAACTACTTGAACCCATATTACACAATACAACTGTGTACATGTTGTGTCATTAGCCTACTTTACTCTGATGACTTGCACTGAATGGAATTAGTCAGGGATTCATAGTCTGGATAGTAGTTGCTGATAGCCAGCCTCAAGCAAACCTCCAAATGATCATCAGTCATGGTGGAACGATACTTGGACTTAATGATCTTCACGTGTGAAAAGGCTGACGCTGAATAATGCAGTCAAGGCAAACACACTTAAAATGACAGTAAAAAAGTCCTCCAGTCTGTATGGAAATGGTCAGTTTTAGGTTTCTTACACACACAGAACAAACATACATGTTAAGAACTTACAGTGACAGGTGAACACGGACTGCTGGCCAACTTGAAAAATGCTGGTCCAGATGCCGTTTCACGGAGCGATAGAGGAGACGGCCAATCACACGTTAGCAAGAAACGGCAGAGCCAATCGAATGAGCTTGTGGGCGGTCTAAAGTGAAACAGCATTTTCAGATTGAGAGGCTTGGATTCCTGCTGGGTCCTAGTGCTCGACCAATCTCCCTGTATGTCAATTAAGTGAGATGTTTTATAGCAAGGGCGGATGATAGGCTGACGTCTATTTTTTTAAATGCCATGCGATCTACCCACACTACCTTTGCGATCGACCAGTAGATCACGATCGACGTATTGCACACCCCTGCAGTACTGTAACCCATAATTAACAACTGATTGTGGCCGGTACTGATATAACACTGGTAATTTAAAGACATTCAAAGTATTTTCATGTAAATAATGTAACACAATGTAAAGTTACCAGAGTGGCCAGATATTGTAAAAGTAAATTGCCTACTGCACAAGCTAGGAATAGGACACAAAACGATTGGTTGGAATTATCAACCACAATTTCAATATGTTTTCTCATTTAACTGTAAATAATATATCAGCCACTCATCTGCTGTGCAGGCCTAGTAAATAAAATTCATAATTTTAATGTAGACATTTTATTTCAAGATATTTGGGCTACTTCTTTTTGTCTATTCACCATGTCAATATTTAAACAATGATACATTTTGGGGCAGCAATGGTACCATAAAAATCAATAAATGTGTAATAACAGCTCTAAAATATGTTCACTGCTAACAAAAAGTGTCTTCTCTGTTGTTTTTGGTCTATCAGGTCTGTGCTTTAAGCTGTTCTACGTTAAGCCGGACAAGTACTTCGGGACGGTCAAGAAAGGCATGAGGCTTGGCTATTTGCTGCCAATGCAGGAGGTCTATCCAGGCATCACCTCGCACATCCATGTGCAGATGTGTGACAAGTCCGACCCCACCGATTATTTATAAGCAATGAATGGAACAAACACACCTAAGCATTCACTTAAAGTCAAGGCTTATTATACAGTTTTTAATTCAAATGTAAATAATTCATTACATTTTCTGTCATTTTGTTGTATTTCTACTCTGCGATGGAACTAATATGGAAGTTATGTAGTTGATGAAAGCGAGGACTGTACATGTGGCAGGTTAAGAGTAAGGGGTTAAACTCTCTATTCTTTATTCCATTCTGCTGAACTCACAACCCTGCTTCTTTGCACTTTGAGATGTATTAGCGTGTGAGAAAGGCGATGATAGAAAAATGTGACTTTAGCTGAGCAGCTTCGTGTATCTCCTCAGAGAAATGCTGCTTTCTGCAGACTCCACAATCTAATAAAGCTTTGGAGGCGAAACGTGTGTTTGGTCTTGTGGATTTGTGACAGAGCTGTCGGCTCGAACCCAACAAATTTGCATCTTCTGCTTTTTCGTTTTCTCTTTTTTTTCCCCCTTCGACACACTCTCTTTCTCTGTATGTCTCTCTCTCTTTCTCTCTGCACCAGCATGATTGTTAGGGTTCATTTCATCTGAAGCCATTAGTGATGAAGAAATCACAGAGTCATTATATTTAGGCTTGGTTTTAAAGCTGCATGTACTGCATAAGCATCTAATTAGCTTACTGTGGCCCATGCAATGATTGCAGGGGCAGCAGTATAGAACACAACCCTATGACTGCAGAAAAATAACGAGATGCATAGAAACAATCAACAGAAAGTGAGCAATGCTGAGAGCATCACTGGTGCCAATATATATGCTGCAAAAATCTTTGTTGAGCAAAATCATTATACATTCTGTTTGCTTATGTATTCTATATTTCTGGCTAAAACTAACTTTTAAATAATTAATTGTCACCAAAGCTCTTCATTCTTTCATACTTGCAGTCCTGAGATGCTTGTCAAAGATAGTGAATGAAGCATTTGGTGACAATAGTTTCTGTTCATGGTCATACTGTGCAGCCCTGGGCTCAAGATTGCAGAACCAGCCTTGTGACCATGTTCCCAGTTCAATCCCCTGAAATGACAGGACATGAAGTGACTTTGAGGAAGGCACTTAACCCTCAACTGCTCCCCAGGCACAGTGGACAGGGCTGCCCACTGCTCCAGACACGTTTCCTCTGTAGTCGCGTTTCCATTGATCATGAAATATTGCAAATTAGAATTGCGAATAAAAATGTGCTTAATGGAAACACGACAATTTTGAAAAAACTCATGTTTTTTGATAAAAGTCTTTTGCGCTAAGATGAGGTGGTTTTTCAGTCGTATCGAAATTGGTTTATATCGCAAAAGTGTTATGGAAACACTCGAACTGACTTTTTTCGCATTAACGGAGTCACGTGATCAACAACCAGACGACAACAACAGAAAATAAGAGGATGAAGATGACGCGGCATATTTGGAATAACGAGGAGAATCCTTGGACAATGTGCAGCTGCCCCACTAAAGATCTCACAGCATCACAAAGTTCATTAAAAGTTGAGTGTGTCATTCTAAAATGTTGAATCCACAGCTCTTCTGTAAAATCATCGACTACAGTTTCCCAAAAACGCCGCATACGTAGCCGTTCCCAAGTATAAGGGGCTTGTCACTCCAAAGCCTCGATAAGTCGCCGTCTCCTCTGATGGCTGATGATGAGCGCTAGTGCCGTGGTAGCAGTATGTATAAAGCTGAAGTATGTGTTTACATCCACTGCCGCCATGTTTGTAATGACTTTTCACAAGAACAAACATATTCACATGTAATTTTATAAAAGTATTTCACATTTAATGGAAACACCGCAATTGCGAAACTTGTTTTCTCGAATTGTTTTTTTGACAAAACAGAATATCGATAAAGTTTTCCGCAAAACTGTAATGGAAACGTGACTACTGTGTGTCTGTGTGTGTTCCAGTGGCATCATTAGAAGCTATTTAGTGGTGTATGTGTCCCAGTTAAATACTAAGAAGTCAGCAAGAAAGCCTTATTTTTTTGTGTGTTGTCCTGGATTAGCAGCGCTACAGTACAAGTACTACATTTCCCATAATGCCTCAACATTTATCCAGTAGCTAGGGAGGCTACCGCTTTCACTTAGACTTGGTTTCTTTCATTTCTTCCCCAGAGTAATGGGTATACATCAATATTTACAGCCGTTCACACAGCAGATTAGGTCATTAGAACCAATAGATAAGTTATAATAATAATTTATAAATAATTTTTTTATTTATTTTTTTATTTATAATTTATAATACATTTATAACCCTATAACCTATAACAATACATATTAGACCACTCATGTAACAGCACTCATTAATTCAGCATCACTGAGATAAATAAAGCATCATTGTTTGAGCTAGCAAACAAACTTTAATAACACAAACATAAAATATGAGTCCTGAGCAGGCACATGCAGGGGGGGGGGGGGAGCACCTGCCCCTTTGGTACTTTCTGCCCAAAGTGCCCTTTTGTCAATTTTTTGTCAAAGTGTATGTGTAAACGTCTGTCTGTGTGGCCCAAAATAATATTACAAAAAAATAATAATAATATAGATCTACCCTCGGTAGGTCACATGATCCACATAGATGTGCCCTCACTGCCCTAATGTCATGTACACAACCTGCCCTGCAGCTAGGCACTGCTAGATACAGAGAGAGCACAACTGTATGGCGTCTAAACAGGCTCAGCTTAAGTGTAAACATAAAATAGGTATTGTAAACGTAAGTTTTGAGCATCGTAAACATAAATGTAAATCTGTAAATGAAACTGTAAAATCGTAAATTAAAGGCATAGGTTATTTCACTAAAACTACACAATGTACATGCTTATTCACATCATTTTGGACTATATTAGTATAAATACAACAATAATCATTAATTAGAAGAATTTTAATTGTGATTTTCTAAGCCTCTCATTTAAACAAATCAGAACTTGTTTATAACATTTGTAAACACACAAATTAAATATAATATAAAATGTGTAACTTTTATAACCTTCTATTCTTTATGAATTTAGGTTGCTACAAATCAACCGAATATATTGTGAGGTATGTTTCTGTATGATGTTTCAAATTCGTGGCTCCATGTGCCTTTTTTTGACTTTGAGCACCTGCCCCTCCAAAGGTCTCTGCACGGTCCTGGTCCTGAGCATAAACTGAAAGAAAAATCATCATTTTAGTGTAAATAGTAGGCAACAATAAAACAATAAATATATGAGAGCAGTTAATAAAATATAAAATGAGTAAATAATGATTTCATTAATTACATAATAATGCTATTAAATGTAATAATTAATAATAAATTAAATGAATAAATTAAATGAATAAATAAAATAGCGTTAATTCTCTTCATTTCTCATACATGGCAGAGTAACACAGTTCATCTAATTCTGAGTGTGCCCCAGTACAGGTATAAACACCCCTGATGTGTTCACTAGTCTATGGGTTCATTAGTATGTTTCTCTGCACAGATGGGTTAAATACAAAGGTCATATTCGTCTGTATGCAAACACATGGTCAATATCTGGCATCACATGACAATCTGGGCTATTTTTGGTGACTATTCTTTGTAGTGTTTGTTAGCAATGTTAGCCTAGCTCTAGTTAAAAAATAAAGACAAACATGTCATTACTGATTGACAACAGCTTGGGTAAATATGATTTCTGGATGAATAGTTCATTCGAGATTTCTCTTGACAGGATATACAGTCTGCACATAAAGTGAAAGAGAAGGCAGTAGAATTGTGAATCTCTCTCTCTCTCTCTCCCTCTCTCTCTCTCTCTCTCTCACTTCTCATCTTTTGTTTCACAGCAGTCTTCCGGCTGTCTCTCTGACCTCTCCACTCGCCTCTTTCCAGTAGTCATTAATTACACGTTTAGATGAAGTCCATTTCTGTGTGTCAGAGAAGTGCTCTCATTCTCTCTCTCACAGCTGCGTAATGAGAGAGGGGGAGAGAGAAAGAGAGAGCGGGAAACTGATATATATATATATATATATATATATATATATATATATTTCCATGCTGTCTTTAGAAGCTGTGATGTAACCAACCCAGACAGAGATGATGTAAAAACATTTCCAGTGTAGTGTTCCAGTGCAGCACTTAACATTAATTACAAGCAAAACAAAACTCTAAAACTCTGAACTACTAATCGCTGCAAACGCCTCCTCAGAGCTCATTAGGCCCACCATAAAGCTTTCCTTTCACAGTGAACACAAAAACTGCAATTAGTCATCCACATTAAAAAGTAAAAATAAAAAAAGAAATAATAAATATTTTAAAAAAGGAAAAAAAAAACGAACAGGTCGACTGGATCAAACAACAAGAACAAATCTGAACATGTTGGGCTTATTTCTATCACCTTGAAAATAAATACAGATTTTGGTCTATTTATGGACTGTTATATTCCTGTAAAATATGTGTGAAAGATATATATAAATATATAGATATATAGATAGCCAGATAGATAGATAGAGAGAGACAGAGAGAGAAAGAGAGAGAGAGAGAGAGAGAGAGAGAGAGAGAGAGAGAGAGAGAGAGAGAGACAGAGAGAGAAAGAGAGAGAGAGAGATAATATACTAATCCTAAAGTGCCCATGAAAAATACCATGAATCACTATGACTCCATCAAGCACTAGAGGGCAGCAAAGTATGTCAGAAATTCAGTGATGTTCTGTCCTGTGTGTGTGTGTGTGTGTGTGTGTGTGTGTGTGTGTTTCACATACTCATATTTATCACTGCTTCCAAGGATATAGCTTACTGCATGTACAAAGTAGCATCAAAAGAGCCTTTTCATGGCTGATGTGCAAACACACCACCTACACATAAAGAAAGAAAAAAAAAGAGATTAAAGAATGAAAAGAGCTTTTAGAAAGCGTGTTTGATCGAATCACTTATAAATGATTATATTTTCAGCCTTTGATGTTTTTGTTTTCGAAATGACGTGCATGAGGGAGGGATGAAAGAGGGAACGTATAGAGAAGAAGAATGAGAGAGAGAGAGAGAGGGAGAGACACACACACACACAGAGAAACAGACTGAGAGAGAAAGAGAGAGAGACTGAGAGAGAGACACAGAGAGAGAGAGAGAGAGAGAGAGAGAGAGACAGAGAGAGAGAGAGACTGAGAGACAGAGAGAGAGACAGAGAGAGAGAGAGAGAGAGAAACTGAGAGAGAGAGAGAAACAGAGAGAGAGAAAGAGAGGTAGAGGTAGAGAGAGAGAGAGAGAGAGACAGAGAGAGAGAGAGGTAGAGGTAGAGAGAGAGAGAGAGAGAGAGAGAGAGAGGGGTGAGGTTAGAGAGGTATATGGTGGGTAAAGGGGACAGCGGCAAGAGAAGCTGTGCTGGATAATCTGTTTATCGAGTGCAAGTGAGCTTGTTAAAGTGCCTGGCTATTTACGTCCCCCCATCCAGAGGGGAGATAAATGGTTATTCCTCCAAAACCAATTTTAGAGCAGCTCAGCACAAACACACACACACACACACACACACACACACACACATCAAGCCTTGTGCACCAGAGACCATAAACCTTAGAGACTTGGAGGCGGGGGGCTTGTGGCCTAGCTAGAAATCTCTACGATTTACTTTTACTCCTAACATTTATCACCTGCTCATACCCGGCTGCCTCTCCTGCTGTCTTATTTTGCTGTTTTGAGGATGAAGACGGGTTCAGCGTTGTCCACTCATAAAGCTGACCTGATAAGCTGCTGATCTTGTCACACATCCTCCTGCTCCAACTGACCTGCTCAGCAGTCACTCCCCAGAGGATTACAGAGGAAAACTCCCTTCAGGTAGAGTTGTTTGTGTGTGTGTGTGTGTGTGTGTGTCTATATATACACTGCAACAGCCACAACATCAGCCACAGATCACACACAGATGAAGTTAATGACATATATCATCTCATATCAACGGCACGTGTGAAGATCTGAGATATATTACAAGATGAGCGAACATACTGTTACATTTTAAATCCAAAGTGTGGGATGCTGGAGAAAAATATGCAAGCACACCGGAGACACTGGGTCATGTAGATAGCACCAAATTTTAGGCCACAGTTGCCTCCAAAATCTCAACTTTATTAAGAATCTTCAGTCTTCAGCAGCTCCACCTCACAAGTTGCCAGATCTGCTGCTAAAATCTTGATTTCAGACACCACAGGACATCCTCATGTAGAGTCCCTGACTCAGTACGTCAGAGTTGTGGTGGTACAGAGAATAGTGACAGCAAATTACCCATTTTAGAAAATTTGTTTTAATGTTATGGCTGTTAGTATGTGTCTTTCTTAGTGCTACATTAGCAGGGAGTTCAGTCCACATTATTAGTGAGAATATGTGCCTGAAGTGGTGGGCAGCCCTATCCGTGGTGCCTGGGGAGCAGTTGGGGGTTATCTGCTTTGTTCAAGGGCCCTTCAATCATGACCTACCCGGGGTTTTGGGAGGAAATGATGTTCCAAAGTGCATAAACCTTCACAGGCCTGCTTTTTAGGCAATTCTTTGATCTGAATTTGGAATTTTTTCAATATGTGTTTCACCTGCTCTATACCACCACCTATGATGTCAGTGCATTTCTGCAATGCTGCAAACCCCTTGAAAATTGGTATATTCAATAAAGCCTTAAAATGGTTTATAAATATTTTGTCGATTTTTTTGCCTAGCTAGAGGACTGTACAGTGCCCCTTGTATGGTTGGGCTAATAAATTAGCTGTGGCTGTCACAAACTTTGTCCAAAAATGTTGAAATTTGGTACAAACATAGATCTAATGATGCTGCACAAAATATCAATTGGGTTTTATTAGCTCTGCCCAACAGGAAGTCGGCCATATTGGAATTTGTCAAATTTTCCATGAACTCAATCAAACTCCTCCTAGAGTCTTCATCCGATTACATCGATATTGGCTGTGGATAATCTCCTGACACACATGATGATAAATTGCTAAGTAATAGTCGATTGATCTAACGATGGCGTAATGGCAGCCAATTGACTTACTAGACGCACAACACTAGCCAAATAGAAACATTAGCATGGTCTGGTCAGAGCACGGTTGCTTGTAAATTCATGAAACTTGGCATCAACGTAGGATACATCATCACACACATTTTCTGTGTTATATATATATATATATATATATATATATATATATATATATATATATATATATATATATATATATATATAATATATATGTATAGTGACTCCGCCCATTTTGAAGTTTGTACATTTTTCACATATTTTTTGTAAACTTTGACAAACTCCTCCTAGCCAGTCACAAGACCAGATCCCTAACCTCCAGGTCAAAGCTGCCCCAAAATAAACACTTCCTCCCCACTGAACTCTAGTCTTCCTTGTGATATGTACAGATGCTGTCCACTATACTAACAAGAACATCTAATTACAGTACATTTGTTTTGCACTGGTAACACTAACATTGGTAAATTGTTGGTAATCGCCAACAATTTAATCTCAGTTACTTAATGTAGCTGATCAAACCAAAACATGCCAGTCGCTGCATTGGCTGGGAACCCGGGCCACCTGCCTGGCAGACAAGAATTCTACCATTGAACTACCAATGCTTGTGCACAGCTCTGTGAAAAATCTAATTTCACTATTATCCTTACCCAGTCTGTTGAGAAATATTTGTTGTATAGTTCTTAAGTTCACTATTTCTTCAGTTTCGCGCTGGAGTTCACTGGGTAAGTTTATACCCATCTAAATTGTACATACTGTATGTATGCTGTAATCAGGACTTCCTTATGTGGCTTACAACACTATAGGATAAGACTGGACAAAGAAGCATGATAATGATACTGTTTTTAATTACTTTGTATATGACATTTTTACCCATTTATAAAGTAAACAAAAAAGTCACCTTGCATGTTTAAAGGGTAAGTTCAGGCTCCTACACATGGTGCTGCATTTGGGTGATCAGGCTGTGTGACCAGATTAATAGACTGAGAATAGGTGGCAGAAGAGTTTGGTGAATATTTTGTTCAGTGTGTAGTAAATGGGTCACAGAGCAGATGGTAATAATTGTCAAAAAACTACCTGCATTTGTAAAAGGACATACTGTGAAGGAAGTAGCTGAATTTGCAGGTGTATTGGTGTGTACGGACATACGGGTCTATCATCAGTGTCATCCCAGTCTAAAGGAAATTCTCCTCCGAATTATGACTGACAGATGAAACGGACAAACATGGACCACGGGCGGGTTTCACAGCTTGTGAATGAAAGATTTCTTCAAAAAATTTTCTTCTAGAAGTCAACGCAGGACCTTCACAACCAATTTCTGAAAGAACTCCACTAAGCTTACACTGAAGCCAAAGAGCCCAAAGATTTTTAGGCCAACTTAATGTGGTAGCAATACACTCAAAAGCAGATCACATCCACTGAGCACAGGTACCAAGCCAATATGGTGAGTAATATCAAATGAGCTTACCAGGGGACTGGCGTTTGAGGTGGGTGGAGACACAGGAGCTATTGACTGCAGCAGTAGGTTTTGGGCAGGTACCACGACCTCTCTCTCCCTTGGATGTTGAGCTTCCAGCTGCAACAAAGAAGCTGGGAGTGATTATCCTGCCTTTTTGTCTCCAGCTCTAGTTCCCTCATATTCACCTTGACATTAGGGTCCAATGAATGACATGAGTGTCCCTGTATCCATGGTCAAGCTCCTGCCCCACCCCAACGTGGTAATCAGGCCAGTGTCAGCCTCTGAGTCCTGCTTCAGGGGAGGCACAACACCAGGAATGTCAGCACAGGCAGGACGAATGCCATCTGCAACCAAGGTGTCATATAACGTAGCCTTCAAATCAGCTTTTATAATAATGAAAAGAATCAACAGGCCAAAAAAGTCCATAATCGCATGTTGGTCATCCTTCCTACAAGTGTCAAACACCTCTAAAGTGGGAGCCAAAATAAAATCCACAAGATTAAGCCATGACGTACCCATAACACACACACTGCTGAATCCAGGGGAAAAAATGCTATGCGCATGCTATCCTACACTACGAACTTCCGAAATTCCCTTCCACTCACAAATAAAACACACCCAAACACTAAAAACAAGGAGGGTAGCAGAAAAGAAAAGGATGAGCCCCCATTTGATATGAACCAGCCTAGGGGTCCGTGTTGCTAATTAAAGAAATATGTCTGAGACAGAAAGTAAGCAGATGTAACATTGTTGGATGTTCACTACAGAACAAAGGTTCCCAATACAATTTTACATCTGCTTACTTTCTGTCTCAGACCCATTTATTTCATCACATCCCACCACAGGTGTTTCGAAATGGACCCCTAAACCCGGTTGTAATAGTACTGCAGACCATCAACATATGAAGCAGAGTGGCATGCAAGAGGCCTTTGGTCACTATGGTCTTTGGTGCCCAAATGCAATCGTTCTGTTATCATCTGTTTTGTGACTAATTTTCCAAACATCAGATGAGGCATTCACTGCATTGTACCACCTCTTTTCAGCCTATGCACCCTGTAGCACAACCTGCAGGCAGCCTATTACTACCACCTCAAATACACAAAACCAGCCATGCTGACTTCGGACTGCATGTGAGGCCCCATTTTGCACCACCTATATCTTCCCTGCGCAAAGATCGGACCATTCGGACTGAGTATACAGAGTCTACGATGGACTTTGATCTCTCGTTGGGGGGATGGGGGGATTTACAGTGCATAGCGGAGACTTGCGTGAAGGAGGGAGGCAGGATGGGAGCACACAAAGCATTTGTGCTTAGGGCATCCACATGCCTAACACCGGTACTGACACAAGGTGACAAATTTTTGTCCAGAATATGTCATACAGTGTCAGAAACCATATTAGCAAGTATGTTTGAGATTACTTTCTTTTTGTGAACAAGTAGTTTTCACAATGTACACTGAAAAGTTCCACATTTAATTGGTGGGGTATAAAACTAACACATAACTCAAGTTGGCTGAAATGTAAAAACAGAGTCCAGCTGGAGCCTAACCACTCATCTTAAGGAGGATGAATTTCAGCCTGGAGGGGTTTTATCAGCTGTAAATGCCATCCATCACTGGGTAAAATGCCATATATTTTGCGTTTGTAGAGAACTAGAAAACTTCTTAAACTCTTTTTTACCCCCTTTTAGATTTACTGTAAAGACCTTATACTCAACAGAGGTATTATAGTAGTACTGTATAAATGATCACATCGTTATTCTTGACAGTATTGTTAAAAGCAGTATACAGTACTGTGGAAACTTTATTTGCCAAATGTTTCAGATCATTTCATCTTATTAATTTTAATATAAAATAAAAACAAATGGAGTAAACACGATATATGGCTTTTTAAAGATCATTCCATTTATTGAACTTAAAGAGTGACTTAAAATCTTAAAAGTAACTGCCCCCATAAACCTAATAAGTGGTTGTGTCATTTGTAATAACCATTGCAATCAATGTTTGACTTTCAGTGAGTAGTTTACCTCTGAATCCTCCCATCACAGCCTTGTCTCTGTCTTGTCCACATGCTTCTTTGTGTAAGTCGACCATGTTTTATGTCATGTCTCTGTCTTCATCCTGGTGGTGGCACCAGAGAGGTTGTTCACCCAAGGCACCAAACAGGCTAGGACCACATTGGTATTTCCACAGCCACATTATGTTCCTAACCAAAGTTTGAGTGCTTAGTCATGAGTTTTGTAAATAAAGAGAAGTTATGACCCATGTTTTGGCTCATTCCTCTTTGCAGAATTGTTGTAAATTGGCTACACTGGAGAGTTTTTGAACATCAACTTCCCATTTAAGGTCCTGCCACAGCATCTCAATGGGATTAAAGTCAAGGCTTTGACTTGATTGCTCCAAAAGACTAATTGTGTTTCTTCTGAGACATTCGGAGGTGGAACTGTTTGTGTGTTTGGAACAGTTTGTGTGTCCTGCTGCATAACCCAACTGCGCTTCAGATTTAGGTCATGAACTGACAGGAGGACATTCTCCTTCACGATTTTCTGACAGAGAGCAAAATTCATGGTTTCATCAATTATGACAAGTCTTCTGGGCCCTGCAGAACAAAAAGAAACCCTGAACCATCACCTACCACCACCGTGTTGTTTGACTGTGAGTGTGATGTTGTTACGGTAGGCTCTGATGTTAACATTGCAGCAGATGGAATGAGACTCATGTCTTCCAAAAAGTTCTACCTTTGGCTCATCAGTCCAGAATATTACCCCAAAAATCGTTCTGGTCATCTATATGTTTTTTTTTTTTGGTAGATGTGAGAAGCTTTTGTTTTCTCACTGGTCACCAGGATTAGGGTCATTACTGAAAAAAATCCATTACAAATTATGCATAACTTCTTAAAAACTCTAATTGGATTACTTTACTGATTACTTTCTGGATAAAGTAATCTCATTTCTTATTCCTCATTACGTTACTTCTACGCTATGAAACCCCAACTAATCTCTATCAAAATGCAGAAGAACTTAATCTCAGTGGGTTTTAATTAAAGACAAGTGAAGCCTCTGCTCTGAACAAAATACTATCAGGTCTGTTTGCTTAAAAATAACAGCTAATGCTGACTGAACATCCAGAAAATGGCCTGTGAACAGCTAAAAGAGCTCAAAATAATCAACACATAGTTAAAACAGCTGTTCATGATGTTGATGTTCATGCTGAAGTTAGCTTCTTATTCAAAATCATCTTATTTGAATTTCCTTTTCCACCTTAAATGGTGCATCGGTTACATTCAGGTGCCAACATTTAAGGTGGAATAGGATTTGAAAATATGAATGACACTAAGGCCTACCCTACACCTAACAACTTTGAAAAGACTCTGAAAAAACTTTTAACAGATTAAAGTCTGACACAATCTCACATTTTCAGACTTTTTAGTCACAGTCTAAGATTTTGGAAAGATTGGATTATGTAGGGTCACTAATTTAAAGACTGCAACTAGATTTCTTTTGAGATTCTTTCCCATCAGCTTTTGTTTTACATAGAATGGATGCAATAAAGAGCATAATTATTGCAAAATGAATATTAACTAAACTTTTATCTACATCAAAAATAAACGCACAATAAGACAACCTAGTGCAAAATAAAAATATAGTAACTTGCATTACATAAGAAAGTGCATTACATATGTGCTATCAGTGCTGAAAATACTGTCAACACTTCATCACTTTGATTCCATGGAATCCTGGTCCTGTGTGTCTGCATGCTTCTCATTTTCTTCAAGTTAATAACCTTTACGATTAAAATTATCATTAAGGAGTCCCATTCAAGAGTGTTAAGCTAGCTAGTTAGCTTTAGCATAGCATACTCATCTGGGATTTAGAGGGCATCAGCAATATTTCCACTTTATCCTTTTCCTCTTTGTCGTAGAATAAATGGAAAGACACGTCATAGAGACACTCTTGCTCACTCCACAATTCCAGCAGGTTCTCCTCCTTTTTTTATAGCTCAGGAGAACCGTGGTTTCAGAGGTCTCACCAGACTCTCCTCCATGTACAATTTCTTTACCTGCCAGACATTTGTGTACTTGCCTTGTGGCTTCCCGTAGCTCTGCTATTGGTTGCCGACAGTGTTCACGTCACTATTTGCGCGAGTCAACTTTTAAGACTTGTGATAATATTAAACATATTCATAAACATATTTTCGACAGGAAAAAGACTGACTAAAACTTTTAATCCTAACCACCTTACACTTAATGATCGAGATGACGCAATCGCAACTCGATTCTAGCAAGACTCGTGATTTTATCCCAACTTTGAAAATTTGTCTGTAACAGTAAAATCGTGTGAAAGTCAGTAGGTGTAAGTTAGGCCTAACCTGATTCTAAGCTTGAGACTTTTTGTTCCTGTGCTCCTTTATCCATTAATTTTTAATATTAGCATAGTTATAGCTGAGTGTTCACACAGTGGAGTTTACTATTTGATGGACTGCAATTCCCAGGAAGCTACACACAGCAGTATGGTATGCCGTAAGGTCAAAACACATCACACACACATAACAGCTAATATCAGTATACAGTGTGAGTGTGAATAATGCACAAGGACTGACAATGACCAATAACTTTACATTAAATTTATGTTTAAATACATCAAACATAGTTAATATTGTTCTCTTGAAAAATAAATCACATTATTTTGTATCATATTACCCCCAACTCTGTCCATAGTGGGCAGCATCTTTCAGCTCTCACATGGAGATTACAGACCTTACGGACAGTAATCATGCCTGTATGCAGATATTAAAATTTAACCCAATAATCAATTAAATTTGGTTAATTGGTTGATTTAGTATCAATGCCTGTAGTTGCCTAATTTTAGAATTGTGGGACAAAGCACATGACATTAGAAATAACACAAAAATGAAGAATAAAAGGTCAAATGATCCACATTGACTAACAGGGACAATAGTTAGCCCACAATCTCCAGTTTCAAAGGGAAAAAAAACAGCATCTCTCTCTGTTAAAGAACTCAGAAGCAGTAATACTGTAAATACAATGTGGAATTTCATGCCACCAGAATGGTTAACAAAAAACAGTCTCATAAGACAAATATTCAAAGCCTAAACCAGGAAATACAATGTCAAGTGTGGTGTTTCAAACAACATTAAAAAGCCAATAGGATATGAAAAAGTATAAACTGTGGTAATGACTCCCAGAACACACTGTGAGAAACGAGCAGCCCGGCTGGGCATTGCTGCAAAGCTTTGGGTTTAAACGGCACTTTAAGAGAATCATCTGCTACAGCGATTCCCAAACAGTGGGTCTGTCAGACAGAGGGGAAACTAATTGGATCTCAGCAGACCAACCAGACATGAAAATGCAATAATGCTAATAACAAAGGCCATATACTGTATTACATCTAAAGAAGCACTGAGCACAGTGTAACCTTAGACACATAATTACACATCACACTAAAACTTTTCCCAAGAGGGCCACAGCCTGGTCTTGTCTGTCTGTGGAGAAATAGAAGCGGAATAAGACAGATAATGAATAAATGATATCTATCAATTTATTGTTGTTTTCAATTATATATTTTGCAACCCTCCCACCTCTGCCTCATCCCTGGCCCTGCGTCTGTCCACATTCCTTGTTTGTTTATGTTTCTCATGTGCGGTCTTGTCTATGTGTGCTTGTTTGTTTATGTCTTCCATGTGTCTTGTTCTTGTCTCCACCCCAGTTACATCATGCCATTGTACAGCCCTGCCGTGTCATTCCATGTGTAATTATGTTGCTATTTAGCTCCCTCATGTGTCACAGTCATTGTGAGTCATTCTTTGTCACCCATGTCATGTCTACATAGTCAATGTAATGTCACGTCACATTTTTGCTAAAGTCTTTTGTATTTTTCATTGTTAAGCCACAGCCTCAGTTTTATATATATATA
>BRDA01029570.1:0-13436 GCA_036984385.1 Crenuchus spilurus | reverse complement strand
CTAATCTAGCAATTCTAACATCATTTAGAGGGGAAAAAACTAAATCAAATGTTTGCATAAATATGTACACACTCACTAATTGGGGATGTGGCTGTTTTCAGAATTAACAAGTCACATTTAAACCCATTAAACAGTAGTCAGTACACACCTGCCATTAATTAAAGTGACTCTGATTAACCCCAAATAAAGTTCAGCTGTTCTAGTAGAATTTTCCTATTTACGTAGTTGTAACTTACAGCAAAAGCCATGATCTACAAAGAGTTTACATAGCATCAAAGGGATCTCATTGTTGAAAGGTATCAGTTGGATGAAGGGTTTAAAAAATGCTTTTATCTAAAGCGAGGTACGACATTGCTTTGTTTCCATTAAGAGAATTATCTCAGCTAGTACAGACAGGTTATAGTCCAAACTACTCTTCAGTTCAGACACTATTAGAGCAAAACAATTATACCTAGAAGAAAAGATGCAATTATACACAAAATAAGAGCATAACAATGCACTACAATAAGATTTATAAACTTTTGCCATTTTAAGTGCTTCACAAAGAGATGGTCTTCAGTCTGTGTTAAAAGATGGTGAGGAACTCTGCTGTTCGGACAGCCAGTGGGAGTTTGTTTCACCACTTCAGTGCACTTAGTACATGTAACAATAATGTCCCACATTCTTCATAGGTCTGGACTGTGGGGTAGGGTGGCAAGATGGAAGCCTTGTCTTACAAAGAAAAAAAACTAGTTGAAAACATATATCTAGTTAAACCTGTTGACCATAATTCAAAAAAGTATGTTTGGCACAAAAAAAGAAAACAAAACTTTACACATACCAAAAGAACACTGTATCTACAGTGAGGCATGGTGGTGGCAAAACTATGCTTTTTGGTCTGTTTCTCCTCAGGTCAAGAAAATTATGAACAGTTCCAATTTTCAATGTTTTGGTACAAAATCCTTAGGCCACTGGTAAAAAAGCTGAAAATGAAGATCAATTTCTCCTTTCAGTTTGACAACAACCCAAAAGCAAACATCCAAAAACAGTTTTTTAATGGCCTATAAGGGCCATTAAAGGCCATTTGAATATATAAGGGCATTTGACTCGTAGGTCACATTAAAAGTGGAAAAAGTCCTGAAATTATTAGTTTTTGACTTATTTTTCAAATAACAAACACCTGCTGTTTTAACAGAGGTGTGTATACTTCAGATGCTTGAGTTAGGGTTAAGTGGGAGTATACAACAGGGAGTTTGGGAGGTTTTTGAAATAAAATATCAGAATATATGCTGTTTCCAAAAGAACTGAAAGTGCATGCTGACTGATGACTTAATTTTGTAGTCAGTTTTCAGAGAAAAGGTGAAGTGTTTCTTTACAGTTCCTGTTTTTTCGTCTCTTGTTTTAATTATATTTTATCTAATTAATTAGACACATGTATAAATGATTGGTATTGGTTAACACCAAAGACAGTGAATGTTAGACTTATTTTGACTAATGACTAAGGAGATAAGTGCAGTCTGTAGAGACAGCAGGGTCAGCATTAATGTTTGGGTGGTGTCCTCCCAATCCACCTTTTATGGTGAACACCTGACAAACATCATGCTCTGTATTGTGTGAGCATGTGTGTGTATGTGTGAGAGAGAGATATAGAGAAAGAGTGATTTGATTATTGATATGTAGTATAAATTGTATTTTGAGTGAAGAATTAAAAGCTCAGTATTTTAGATGAAGAATTTTCATAAGTGAATTAATAGTTCAGTAACCATTGAACTTATAGTTTTAGAGTATTTAACACACTGTGGCAACACTGACATAGTGGTTGTGTGTTAGTGTGTGTTGCCTGGTACAAATGGATCGGACATGCAAAGCTGATGTTATAAACACCTCAGTGTCATGGCAGGAGTATTAACAAACAAAACTGTCCAACCAACAGTGTCCTGTAGGCCATGAGCTGTGACTGCCAGTGAAGAGGGTGACCTAAACAAACTGTGCAGAAACAGATGAGCTACTGTTTCTAACTTTACATCTCAAAGGTGGAGCAACAAGGTGACTGTATCTCATAGAGGGAACAATGAACTATCAGTGTTTAACATCTCCAGGAGCTCTGCTTTGTCTCATCCTTTTGGGTACCAGCGTAACACCAACCACCACCATATCAGTGTTGCTGCAGTACTGAAAATGATGCACTACCAAAATGTTTGAAAATGGAAGAATAAGGTGAAAGTAGACTAACAATGTATACAGTGAAACAGATGAACTACAGTCTGTAATTATAGAAATACAAAGTACACGTACAGTATATGGTATGTGGAGCTGATCAAATAGACAATTAGTGTACAAAGTACCTTTTTGATGGGTAAAAGCTTACTGAACCAGTGAATCATATTTTGTCATTGCCAGTAGTTCCTAGCTCCATTCATTTGCATATTCTGAGTATCTTTCACCTGAAAAACCACACTGACTTTATATCCTAAAAGATCTGCATACTGTCTATATAATAATCTGATCTTTTTTAAAAAGTTTAGAACATCTCTGCCTTTGTTCACTAAAAACTATAAGAGGTGGCTGAGGAGAGAGGTCTGGGCTTTTTGCTTTGGTTGCTGCCCCCACGACCTGGATAAGCAGAAGATGATAGATGGATGGATGGAACATTCCCCTTCCTGCCTCTGTATAATTATTATTATTTTTTTAAACTTGTTTGTAATGATGTACAGTTGCAGTTCTGCGGAACTGAGGCAGGTATGTGTGTGTGTACATAATCTTGCTTCATGACTTTTGAGAGAGCAAATGTAGTTCAGAAAATTCAGTCTGAATGAATTAATGTTTAGAATAATACACATAATTTTAAGTGGAAACAACATTAAGCCAGATAAACAAAAAACGTAACATCACAATAACTGAGCCTGCATTTCTTATAACTGCAGAAAAAGAAATAGACAGGCAGATGGATGGATGATAGATAGATAGATAGATAGATAGATAGATAGATAGATAGATAGATAGACTGGTTTTGCAGTGATAAGTGTTGGCTGAGACGCTTGGTTTGTTTCAACCATTAAAAAACACAAAAACGTTTATATTTGGGTTGTATTTTGATATTTGACAGAAACTGGATTTTTAAAATCAGTGCAGGTTTAGAAGAAGTAATGTAATACAATCAGAAAAATGTAGATTGTTCTGAAGCTGTGGTTGCTGTTTGTTTTTTAGGAGCCAGTCATGGATGAAATGAGAAATGTGCATTCTGACCTTCTCAGGAAAGGACGTAATCCTGGTAGACAATTTACAGCCTGGCCTGGGAATTCCACATGCTCCTGGGCTGGGAATGGGAGTCCAAAAAGCCAAAGCAATGAACAACCCTGGCATTTTTATCTTGATTGTCAGATAAAACAGTATCTGCACCCATAAACCTGTTCATAGGAGTCTTTAGCCAGAGGCACTTTAGCTCAGAGGCTGCTGATAAAACTCAAGCTAATGAAGCAGGCCAATACATGAGTGCAGAAACACATATGTTCTCACATCTTCTCCATCCTCTCTTTCTTTTTACTCTTCTGTCCAACAGCATAAACACACACAAACATACACCTCACACAGGGAGGAATCATTTCTGAAACTCTGGTTATCCTCCTACAAAATAGCAAAGCTTATTCCCACACACAAATATACACATAAAAAACTCCTTTCACTACCGAATTATGCAGTGATTAAAAAAATCAGTAGCATCTATTGATCCTCAGATTCAGTGAAGTGAACAATGCCTCAGATTTGGTAGTCAGTTGTTACTTAGATTCCATAAGGTCAGTTTATCCTCACAAAAATATGGACAAAAGATCCCCTGAATCAGTTTGGCTATGCTTTCCTCAGTAGATTCAGTAAAGTCAGATTGGGTTGAGTCAATGGTTCCTCAGATTCAATAGGTTCAAAGGTTCCTTAGATTCAGTAGAGTCAATGACTCCTCAAATTTAGTAGTCAATAGTTCCTCAAACTGTGTAGAGCCAATAGTTCCCTAGATTCATGAAAGTCAGTAGTTTTTCAGATTAATAAAATTGATGGGTTCTCAGTTTCAGGAGAATAAGTGATTCCTCAGATTTAATTTGGTAGTTTGATATAATAGGTGCATGTGTGCTGGCTTGATTTTAGGGTTGTCATTATTAATGTTTAATTTTTATTTTATGTTTAATTGTTTAATGTTTAATGTTTAATTAACAGCATTAATATTTAAACAGCAAAAAGTATTTTCAGCTTCAGCTTCAGTTTTAGCTGCTAGTTTTTTTTTGTTGTTGGAGATGGAGGTCAAATTTGTTTGTGCATGATAAATTTGTGAAAGAGTTGATTAACATTAAATCACTGAGATTAAAACATTAAATCTCAGAGAGAATACAGTTCTGGGCTGAACTCAGCATAATGCAGATATAGCAGAGTTAGGTTGAGGGTTTGAATGTTTGGGTTTGGAGTGTTGGGGTTAGTTTGTGGATTATAACTGGGTGGGGTTAGATTTTGAGGTTAGATATTTGAGTTGGTGTCAGATGTTAGTGTTTTACTGTGCATTAAATGATAGGGGAAGATATTTAAGTTGTGGTCAGATATCTGGGTTTAGATTTTAGAAGTTTCACTTGTTTAGACTTGGGGATGAATGTTTAGGTTTGGATATTTAAAATACAGTTAGTTGTTTGAGTAGTTCGACAATTCAGTTACAGCTTTGGATTTAGATGTTTGAGGATAGATGAAGTTTTGGCTCAATATTTGAGATAAAAGATGTTTGAGAAATGCTAACAGTTTATATTTTAAAATGCCAGGTTGTTTGTGATTTAAAAAGTGAGTTATGATCTTGTGACTTATAATATATCTAATCTAGCAATTCTAACATCATTTAGAGGGGAAAAAACTAAATCAAATGTTTGCATAAATATGTACACACTCACTAACTGGTGTGTACATGTGTGCTGGCTTGATTTTAGGGTTGTCATTATTAATGCATTTAAACAGCATTAATATTTAAACAGCAAAAAGTATTTTCAGCTTCAGCTTCAGTTTTAGCTGCTAGTTTTTTGTTGTTGTTTTTTTTTTAAAGCATTAATGCATTTGACCGAATAAGGCACCCAATGTGTTCAACAGTCTCCAATGAGTGAAGCACTTACTGCATGCTCCAACTCTTCCACTACAAATTCAATGGCTAAAGCTGCAATCAACTTTTATTTTAGCAAATGTGTGATATGGAAATGATTTGTAATGAAACATGTTATGTAAAAGATCAGTTTGTTAGTATTCTCCATCTTTCAATTTGGGGAAGTTGCAGTAAACAATAAACTGGGATCAGTGAGCCCGGAACTATGTATACTGAAATGTTTTAACAGGATAAAAAAAATAAGCAATTAACACATTAATTGCATGGAACACTGATTCAGTGTGTTAATTAGTCTTTTTTTACCCGATGTGTTTCTCTAGAGAAGTGGTTGATGTATTCCTGGAAGACTACAACACTGAAACATCCACCCACTCAAAGATTGAGTGCACAAAGAAATAATCTGATCACATTGAAAATGGAACAAAATATAATTGGTCTAAAACTCTTTAATAGAGTATAAACCTAAAGGTTCTGAGTTTTTCCATGTTCATACTTTTTCTATCATAAACAAATAAAGCTAGTTCCTAGCATAGATTACTATATATTTATCTGTGTAGTTATCAGTGATATGCTAACAGTTTCTATAGTGACAAATAAGCTAAATACAAGGTCAGTATGGGGGGGGGGGCACTGTGACCTGCTGGTTAGGGATCTGACCAAAAGGTCGCTGGTTTGATTCCTGGACAGGTCATGACTCAAGTGCCCTTGAGCAAGGCACCTAACACCCATCTTACTTCCCAGGCACTGTAGATAAGGCTGGCCACCACTTCAGGCACATGTTCTCACAGCATAGTGTGTTCACTAGTGTGTTTTACTGTATGGATGAGTTAAATGCAGAGGGCTAAATTCTGTTTTTGTCCAATCACATTTCATGTTGAAAATCATGTGTTAATTATTTTCAAATAATTTCCTAATGATCTAGCTTTAGTCCCATTGAAGGTTGTTACTCACTATAGAGATGTTTCTGGACAGAATGGTTCCCAGCTTGAAACTGACCCCATCATAACCTGAAATTTTGACTGCTACTTGTGAGCGAATGGTGTAAAGACTGAAATATAACTAGTGTCTTCACTGATCCTGACTCATTACTCATTACTTCAGAGTTTTATTCAAATTCACCCACATTGAGCTCATTGACTATCTTAACAACTCACTGTAATGTAGCTGTAATCTTCACGTGGTCTGAATTGTGTTTACGTAAATGTACGAATTCAAGTGAAAATTTAAAACAGGCACAAAGGAGTGTAAACAAGTGCTAGAGTTGACTATTTGAATATGCCATTTGCACAATTTTAACTTTCCATAATTATTTTCTTAGATATAGAGGCTATAAAAAGTGGGTGTAGAATTAAATTGGTCTTCAAATGAACACTACAGAATAAGATACAAATTTTGATGTGATACGTTTGTAAATAATCATGCTAGATAAATGACAGTAGATTAAGTTTTACTGAAAGTTCCGCAATGAAGACTTAATGCTTCAGCACTCATTCATTTCCTGCCTCAGTGCTACTTCACTCATTAATCTGGCTTCCTAGCCAATTCCAAGCTGCAACTTGACTTTAAAAGGAAGCATTTTGTCTCTGATCTGTCAATTTCCAGGTGTTGATGCATCAAAGTCAAGCTCCTTCCTGCCCACCTCCACAGGTTGGTCAAGGTCCTGTTGCTAAGGGGGGTGGCTCCGCCCCTGCTGTCATCCTATCTAATCCTATCTAGCTGTCATCCTATGTAATGCTTAATTAAATCTCGAACTGTTAACTTCTAACCTTGTGTTGGCCAGAAGAGGATGAGCCATGGTTCATCTCAAAGTTTCTTCTTCCTTATCATAGGTAGCTTTTACTTGGCACCACATCACCTCAGGCTTGCTAGGACCTAGATTCATGTAACCTAATGTTGAGTACATTATTATTCTTGCACTCCTGTTCCTGAGTCTTTATGGCAGAAATTATTCTTTGAAAAAAAGCAGATGCATGCTTGTCATTTTAGGGAACTTTGTCCCTCAACATTTCTACTCTGAAGGACATCAGATATTTCCGTTTTTGCACTTGTTATATATATATTAGATTCAATATCTATTATTTTCTTTATTTTCTGCTTTTATTTTTTGGTGATCTCTTCACTCTATTCATGTTTGTCCCCATTCAATCCATCTCCATAGTCTCCCCTGTCGTTCTCATCTTCTTTCTCTCACCTATCCATTTCCTCTGCTCGCTCTGATCTCCACAGCTGTGCATTTTTGATGGTTCTTGTTTAGGTCTTTTCCAGCTAAAAAACGTTCAGCCATATTTCAGCCTGAAGGCTTTGATCCTGCTGGGCGAGAAGGAGAAAGACAGAGAGGGAGAGAGGTAGGAGGGGGGTCAATTCAGGGATTAAAAAACCTCTTCATTCACTTTAGCAATCAGTGCCCCTCCCCCCATCCCCCAAATGTAAGCATGAACTCTGGAGCACAGCTTCCCTCTTCATGGAGTTAAGGTTAAATTTCAGGATGATTTTTAATTTGTTCAGTTTATTTTGAATATTTTTTATTTGTCTTGGCATTTTTTTTAAATGTATGATCCTTATATACAGTCACTAGTCAATTCATTCATTTCAATCCTAGATTCTGTTGGTATTACACAAAAAATATTAGTGTAAATTTTTCATTTAATTAGGAAATCAAGGTCCCAGAGTCAGCAGGAAGAGTGGAGAGACACAATCTAAGATCTAGGGTGAAGTTTCCACAATCAGTGATGGTTTGAGGAGTCATGTCATCTGCTGGTGTTGGTCCACTGTGTTATATCAACTCCAAAATCAGCACAGCTGTCTACCAGGACATTTTAGAGCACTTTATGCTTCCAACTGCTGACGAGCTTTATGGAGATGCAGATCCAGCAGGACTTGGCACCTGCCCACACTGCCAAAAGTGCCAACACCTGGTTTAATAACCACAGTATCACTGTGCTTGGTTGGCCAGCAAACTCACCTGACCTAAACCTCACAGAGCATTTATGAGCTATTGTGAAGAGGAAGATGAGAGACACCAGACCTAACAACAGCCGCTATCAAAGCAACCTGAGCTTCTATAACAGCTCAACAGTGCCACAGGCTGATCACCTCCATGCCACGGCGCACATATGCAGTAATTTATGCAAAAAGAGCCCTGACCAAGTACTGAGTGTATATACTCTACATACTTTTCAGTTGGCCAACATTTATGTATTAAAATAATTTTTGAATTGGTCTTATATAATATTCATATTTTTTGAGATACATTTTGGGTTTTCATTGGCTGTAGGCCATAATCATCAACATTAAAAAAAATAAATGCTTGAAATTGACACTGTTTGTAATGATTCTAATATGGGTTTCACTTTTTGAATTAAATTACTGAAATAAATAAACTTTTTGAACTTTGATATTCCAATTTTTTTGTGATGCATGTGTAGAAGACGGGAACCCTTTTTAACTCAATATCACAGCTGGAGCTGTGCTCCATCAGATTCTACAACCTGCACACATGATGCACTTCCCTCTATTTAAAATATTTTAAAAAACACTTCCGTTTACAATGAAACCTCTGATAGCAATATTAGACTCGTCCCTTATCTTTGGATACATACTCAAAGCTTTTAAACTGGTAGTTATTACATTGATCGAGAAATCAAATCTGGATCCTAATGTATTGTCAAATTACAAACCTATTTCTAATTTACATGATCTTGGAAAAAGCTGTGACCCCTCAACTTTCCATAAAAAACATAAACGAAAAATTCAAATCTGGATTTAGGCCCCATCAGAGCACTGAGACAGCTCTTGTTCAGATAACAAATCATCATCTTCTTGCCTCTGATCAAGGCTGCCTATCCTTGTTAGTGTTACTATATCTAAGTGCAGCTTTTGACATAATAGGCCATGCTATTCTCCTAAAAAGACTATAAAACATGGATGAAATCAAAGCCCTACATGGGCTCATCCCCGAGTATCTGCAAGACCTCATTTCCTATTATGAACCATCTCATTTAATTATATCACAGGGTGCTGGCTTCTTATTAGATCCCAGAATTCAGAAAACAGCAGGGGGAAGATCCTTTTCTTATACAGCCCATCAAACTGAAATATCCTTCCAGGTGACTTCTGTTACTCAGCCACAGTTGCGACTTTTAGAGTTTGGCTGAAAACTTACTTGTTTAGTTTAGCTTTTGGTAATTTCTACTTTCCATCATGGAAAGTTGCAGATCCAGGAGTTCACTGAATAGAGATTTATAGTAAACTGAGATGCTGGGGTTGTCTTGACAATGCTCACACGCATTCACTCGGGTTAGTTGATGGTGGAGTGAAGGGATGCCAATGTTTCATGGAGCTCCCATGTCTGTGTTGTCTTCTAGCTCTCTCCTATTAGGTAGGCTGTTATAGATAGTTCTGCCATAGTTATTAACCATACTCTGATAAGGTTCATATTCCTCATACTCTACAAACTCAAAGACAACTAATTCCATCAGTGTTTTTTGAGAGCTCTGACAATGATGGAAGATTGACTGCTGAAACTCTCAGCTACTGTGATCTCTGATGCATCTCATGATGCTGTTACTGCCTACCTTTGACCAGCTGCTCACCAAGCAACTACTATGACCAGCTCTAGATGCTCTGTTTTACTGAACACATTGAAGTTTATATGAATTAACTGCTGTTACCATTATTATTAGTATTATTACTAGCAATCTAGCATTTCAGTTTCAATACTGTCACCATATCAGGATACCTGAACAATACAACAACATCATATGACTGTATGATGACTGTCTATCTTGATAGGTAGCAGAGGAGGATGGGTCCCCTATGTACGTCTGGTTCTTCACAAGGTTTCTTCCTCCATCTCTGAGGTCTTGCCACTGTTGCTGTTGGCTTGCTCACTGGGGCTTTTGTGTTTTGTTATTACTGGAGCTCTGTAAAGCTCCATTATGACAACATCAGTTGTTAAATGTGCTAAATAAATAAATTTGAATTGACTTGACATACCTTGTATCTATACTCACTGTCCATTTGATCAGCTTCATTTGTTTACCTACATACTCTGTTAGTCCCCTTTCACTGTATTGTTCAATGATTAGGACCCCCACAGGACCATCAAAGAGCTAGTATTATTTTGGTAATGGATTGTTTTAAGCACTCCTGTGACCATGATGGGGTGGTGGTGTGTGTTAGTGTGTGTTTCTCTGATACAAGTGGATAAGACACAGCAGAGCTGTTGGAGATTTTAAACACTATGTGAGCTCACTTCACTCTGTTAGATACACCTACCTTGTTGGTTCACATTGTAGACATACAGTCAGAGATAATAGTGCATCTGTTTGTGTTGGTCATCCTCTAGTCCTTCCTTGATGGTCACAGGATGCTGTCTATAGGACAATTTTGGCTGTACAAATTTGTTTGGTGCACAATCTGAACTCCAGCCATGACACTTAGAACATCAATGACACAAAAACATCAGCAGCTGATGTGAAAATTGTGTCTGATCCACTTGTAGCAGCACAATACACAAAAACACCATGTCAGTGCAGTGCTGACCACCCAAATACTACCTACCTACTGGTCCTTTGGGCTTCTTGACCACCGAGGAACAGGGTGAAAGGAGGTTAACAACATTTTACAGGAGACTAAACATATTCTTAACTTGATGTAATGAAACCATAGATACTATCACTGATGTACATTATTCACCATGTGAATAATAATAATGTGCATTTTTGAAGTCACAAAATTAAAAAAGAAAGTAATTTACTGTCACGAACTGTAAGGTTTTAACTGTAAGGTTTGTTATTTGTACAGGCATGACAGAAAACAAACGGACAGAATCCACATCAGAACAATGTTAGACAAGACTGCATTTTATCTCCATACCCAACGCTATGTTGTATGAGAGCAGCAGAATCAGAAAATGATCAAGAATTTAAACATCAGTATCCTGGAGATGACACAACACTCATAGCAGAATATCAGGAAGTCTTAAAGATAAAGATTAAGCATAAAAGGTTAGAAAGAATATGTATACAAATGTTCTACAGAACACGATGAAGGCAAAGTTTATGATACCAGGAAAGATCGATAACTTTATCATTAAGGGATGGAGAAACAGTGGACCTGTAAACCTACACATAGCAAAAAATAAATTATTGAGAAAACTCATTGCACTGAGACTCTTTAGTTATCTCAACAACTGCATTAGTAGCTATTGTATTTATTTAATTGTATTTGTTTACTCAGCTTTGATTTGCTTGTTCAAACCATACTGATTTTTACCATTTTAGCTTTAAAGAATTTCATGTTACGATACATTTTAAATTCATGTTCAGCAAATCATTGTTTTTGTGCTTAATGAACATAAAGGTTCTACTTTCAGAAGAAGAAATCTTAACTTCAATGAAACAATGAAATAGTTGAAAGAATTTAAAAAATCTTTAAAGCAACACAATGTATTAGGCCTTAACTAACCTTACTTAGTCAAGTTAAATTGTTTACTCAACCAGTATTTACAGGGGTTGGACAATGAAACTGAAACACCTGGTTTTAGACCACAATAATTTATATATATATATATATATATACGTATATACACATCACAAATAAAATTCCAAGTAACGAGTAGCGTAAATTAGTTCAAGTATGCCAACCGCTAGGGGCACTGCGGTCGTAGCATCCCCTAGATGCTAGCGTAGAAGAAGAGGTCAGTCATTACCTTTGACCGCTGTCCAGTGAAAGTGAAAGTGCTAGTGAAAGCGACGTAAAGAAAGCAAAAGGTAGTGAACAAGAGAGATAGATAAATTTTACTTTTACTTTTCATATGATAAGTGTAACCATGCCATACACGTACGCCCGTCCTCCTGTCCTCCTTAGCCGCCAGCCTACACGAGCACCATCGGTCTCCCTCTTCTCAGTGGGCATCCTACACGAGCGCTGCCGTCGTCTCGTTTATTTTTTTAAAAACCCATATAAACACATTATTTAGCATATTAAAGTATACTGTATATTGGCAGCCGTGGTTTTATATATTTTTAATACAATCCGGGTTAGCACCCAAACATCCCTTTCAGACAGCATCCTCTTGCGTCTACAGTTAATCCTGTTAGATGTGGTTCGTCCTTCTTGGTGCTATGCTGACATTACCCTGGATACCGTGGCTCTTGATACATCACAAAGACTTGCTGTCTTGGTCACAGATGCGCCAACAAGACGTGCACCAACAATTTGTCCTCTTTTGAACTCTGGTATGTCACCATAATGTTGTGAGCATTGTAATATACTATATAACTGTGCTCTTACCTGCTAACTGAACCTTCACACTCTGCTCTTACTGGTGCAATGTGACATTAATGAAGATTGGCCACCAGACTGGTCCAGTTTAGCCATGAAACCTCCCACACTAACATGACAGCTGTTTCACTTTCATTGTCCAACCCCTGTACATCTGACAGTAAAACCCATCCTAATTTACCACAACGTCCTTCACATATCATCCTTCACAGAGCTAGCTGAACATGAATCTGCCTTTTCCATGTAGATAATGTTAGACTGTTGGTATGGCCAGCTTGCTTACACATACCATAACTTACGTACAAAAAGACAAAAGTAAGGCACAGGCACAGATCCTTATCATAACATTGCATCTACGCTGCAAGAACATAGACAACATTGTCAGAACATTGTCACAATGTCATTGTGCCTGCTGGATTATATCTTCTCTCACTCAGGTGACCCAATCAATGTGGCAACCTGCCCAATCCAACACTTCCTCTTCAGGCAGCATGCCACCAGCATCCAGGGTCGTAACACTACCAATACATCTTAAACTTAAGCAAAAGGTGTAATATAAGCATTCTCATTTCCAGTGAACACAAACCACATATATATTATGATCAAATGAATATTACTTTTCATGAACTGCATGTAAGAATGGTGATCAAAGTGCAAGACTGAGAAACCCTACAGCATTCATTCATGTGCCTTAGTGTACATACGCAAAAGACTAATCAGTTTGAAGGGAATTTGAATTACTTTGCATGAACAAGCAAAAACATATCAGGCTAACAGATTCATATTCTGCCAACAAGATGTGTTGTGTTAACCAAACAAACAATTTTGTGTTACACAATGTGGATATAGTGTAATGAGCATATGTGTGAAGTGTGTGTGTGTTGAACACAGTGGGATGTTGGTGTGTGTGTGTGTGTGTGTGTGTGTGTGTGTGTGTGTGTGTGTGCGTGTGAATGTGTTCATCACAGTGACATGTTGGTGTGTGTGTGTATGGATCACAGTTGGATGTTGGTGTGTGTATGTGTGTGTGTGTGTGTGTGTGTGTGTG
>BRDA01029557.1:202-13967 GCA_036984385.1 Crenuchus spilurus | reverse complement strand
TGATATGCACTCAGCATTCGATATCCAAATGTTAATTCTAGTATACTAGTACTAGTAAATACTAGTACAACTCTAGTATTTTTTTGCATCTGTACATTCCCACTATTGTAAGTCGCTTTGGATAAAAGCGTCCGCTAAATGCAATGTAATGTAATGTAATGTAATGTTTCTCTGTATACATTAGGGGTGAAACGATTACTTGAGTAATTCGAGTTACTCGATTACAAAAAAATGATCGAGTAATTTTCTGTGCCTCGAGTAATCATTTACTTAATTTTAAAACTCAGAGCACGGTATTTCGCACTGACGACTTTTAATGTAGCACAACAGGCTTACGTCACCCACGCACAGGAAGGAGGAGGAGTTGCGGAGAATTTTAGTTAAGAAACGGGAATATGGAAGCGATGAGGGAAAAGAGTGACAACATGCGAGAAGAAAATGGCAATAGGAAAAGAATGCAGCGCGCTATCCAACACTGGCAGAACTGGCAAGATCTCTGCTGTGTATTCCAGCTACATCTATTCCATTAGAGCATCTGTTTTCAGCTGCAGGTAACATTGTTTCAAAAAAGAGGGCAAGCCTAAGTCCTGAGCATGTTGACATGCTCACGTTCCTGCATTGCAATCAAATGCTCCTTTAAAAGGAACACAAACACACACACGGAGGCCTTTTCCTGGATTCTTCAGGAGCTATTGGTTAAAAGCACTCGCAGCAGAAATGTGTGAAACATGCATGGACCTGTTTAGATGTTCAGAACCTAAGATGCACAACATAAAGCCAATGTTTATGCCTTTTTTATTGATTATTGCCCTAAATTTATGATACTTGCAAGAAATCTTAAGTTTGAAAGTAATTTAACTTGTTTTTTACTTGTGGTATTTATTTCTATTTGTGTTTGCAATTTGGAAATGTATGTTGTGAATTTAAAAATATAACCTATCTAAAAAAGGAAACCAATTGCTCATTCATTATTAAGAGAAATGTCTTGTTTTCTCTTGTGTATTTTTTACTGCACTTTAACAAAGCAAATATGTTTATCCGATTACTCGATTAATCGAATCGATTTTTCAAAAATAATCGATAGCTGCAGCCCTAGTATACATTGTTTGCCTCCTTTCATCCTGTTCTTCAATGCTAAAGACTCCCACAGGACCACTACAGAGCAAGTATTATTTGGGTGGTAGATCATTCTCAGCATTGCAGTGACACTGACATGGTGGTGGTGTGTTAGTGTGTGTACAAGTGGATCAGACACAGCAGAGCTGCTGAACTTTTTAAACATTATTTCCACTCATTGTCCACTTTGTTAGACACGCCTAGCTTCTTGTAGATGTAAAGTCAGAAACAGTAGTTCACAATTTGTTGATGCACAGTTTGTGTTGGTCATCTTCTGGTCCTTCATTAGTGGTCACAGTTGCTGCTACCTTGACACTGTTGGCTGGTAGGTGGACTATTCTCACTCCAGCAGTGACACTGAGATGATTAAAAACTTCAACTGCTCTACACTCACAAAAATAGCACGACACAAACTAAGACCCCATCAACACATCAGTATCACTGCGGTTGTGAGAATGATCCACCAGTCAAATATGACCTGTTGGTCCTGATAATTGAAGAACAGGGTGAAAGGAGGCTAACAAACTATACAGAGAAACAGATGGACTACAGTCTACACAGTCAGTGTAAAAGCAAAGAGGTGGTTTTATGGATGATTGGTGTACACCCATATACACAATCACCAGCCTCCACCACACATGCACAGCTATGGGCACACATAGTCAGAAATGTTTAAATAAGCAGATTCCTTTACCTGTCCTTCTGAAAACAAGCTCCAATATTACACTGACTCATCAAACCTGTACAGTATCTACATGTTAACAAAAGTAAGTTCACGCAGAAGGTCATTCCCAGAGCCTTTCTTAAACTTCCTGAGATTGAACGAGCTTTATCTCATTCCCAGTCTGAGTCTCGTGATTGAGGTTACCCTGCGAAACGGTGCAGGCGGCAAATGAGTCACTTTTAACAAATGTCAAAATGCAGCTGTCAAGCCATTCTGAAAGGCAAACGAAAAAAAAAGAGCTGAAACAAATCAATATCTAAAAGTAATCCCACTCCTACCTAGACGGGTATTCTCATCACAACAAAAAAGTTCTGACATGATGAAAAGAGATGCAATCAACAATAAGTGCGCTCCAATTGTTGTCTGAAATATGTCACCATTTTGAGCATTTCATTCGTCTGAATGGCGAGAGTTAGATCCAAAATATTACAGATTCACCTCAGTCAGACAAAAGCTCAAACTCTAGAAATGACATTTATGTTATTGATCTATGCCTTCTTGATGCCTCCATGGCATCAAAACATTAGATTCTAAAGAATAAAACCACTCTTATAATATTAAACAAATGCAATTGCTGAAAGGCTGAAACATCTATCTACGCCACTGCCTGTAAGACCTAATATAACTTAACAATCATTCTAAGCAATCATCTGGGCTTCTGGCTACTGTAACTGTCCATTTCAGTTTTTAAGTGGCTACTGTCTAGATTTAAGGTCAGATATGAGTGTAGATGTAGCTATAGCGTGGTTGATGGGCGATCTGCTTCATTATAATCAAAGCCTATTTTGAGACATTTCTCTTTTCAAGTCTAGCTTTGGCAGCTCATAAGAAATAAGGTACTTTCAGCAGTGTTATATGCATGCTCCCACCCACGCCCACCACTGGTAGCACATTCATCCCAACCGGTGTCACTTGCCATTATCAATTATCCATTAGACAGTGTAATATTCGGCCAATATTGCATCCGTGTGACTGGGAGATTTTACAGTGATCAAAACCGACAAATCTGATTTAAAGAGCAGGCATAAATAAGAGGCACGCGCCCTCACCAATATGCCTGATGAATAATGGATGTGTGTTTTGTAATCATTTTCCAATATCGCACTGCTTTTCTCAGCTCTGCTCGGGGAGGATTATTTTTGCCTCCGCTTCATTTTATCTCTTCCCCCCCTTTACTTTTATTTATTTATTTAGAATTTTTTTCCCCCAAAGCAGAGACACATACCACAAATGTCACCGACACCAAAACGAGGAGGTTAAAAATCCAGCTGGGACTCTCGAATTAGCATTTCTAAAGATTTCCGTGATGTCTTCATGGCTTCACGCGACTGTCTTCCTCCCCTCTAGAGGGTGTGGATGGATGGAGGGAGGAAAAAGAAGCAAGTGCAGAAGCTAAAATAAGAGATATAAGGTAAATTCAGCCCATCTCCGCTCCTGCATCCCAGATGAAGATGAATGTGGAAGAGTCTGAGCTGAGTGCTAATGACAGATGTCAGTATGTGTGAGGCTGGCAGGAGAGGAGCTGATGGCTGCATGCCATGCTCATGATGTGCTGATAATAGGGGCTGTAGGTCACATGATTTTTCACGAGGATTGCATGCTCCCAATTGAGGGCATCAGCTCTGGATCTGAAAAATCCACAGAAAGGCCTGTATATGAAGAGTCCACAATCAGCCAAGATAGGTTCTGAAATCTGTTTCATTTACTTAGTGAGATAATTATCTTCTTATACAAACCATTGCATTATTGTGTCAGATTTACTTATATGGTATCTGGCATTGTATGTCATGTACCTTCTTTAAAACAGTACATATATTTTGTAAGCTGTATATGTGAACTTATTAGAGCTTACTTAGCAATCTGATGGTGTGAGTCATGCAGTTTGCACAATACTAATTGATGGAGTATAATAAGCTCACTAGTTACCAACATTAGTATTGTAACTCCAATGCAAACTAGAGAAAAATGCTGCTTGCTTTGGATAGCAAAGATGTTGCAGCTGCATCAGAGCTAGGAAAAAAAAAAACATTTTAGAAAGTTGCCTCTATCGCACCCTGCCATAGACAAAATGTGTCAAACCCCATTTTTTTAATGTATATTTATCCTCAGAATATCACTAGATCCTCTAAATTATTAGCTTGCTAAAGAGTTGAAATTTGAATATTGCTACATGCAAGCTAACACTGCAGGGCATTGAACTGACATCATCACACTGTTATTTGACAAGTTACTTTGGTGGTAGTAGCCTACAGTGAGAGTAATTAGCATTGCTATATACTAGTTAGGAACCTACCGAATTCACAGCCATGTAAATTGTGTCATGAACCATGAAATTAGCCATTTTCCATGTAAATTTAAGCAGTAATTGTGGGTTTTGGAAGTAGCACATAGATATTTGCATTTTGGATTCCATACAAGGTGAAGTTTTTGACAAGGGCACTCAAGAGTCATTAAACTTTGACACCAAAGCCTAATTAAAGCATTGCTTTCCCTGTTTGATTAAGCTATGCCTTACTAAAAGGCAATGCTAGTAAGCTAGCAGGCTTCCCAAGAGTCTTCAAGTATAGCTAATGGAACCTTCTTGGGAAAATTAGGTGACTCTAGACCATGGACTGAGGAGATTTCTAGTCGATCCACATGTGAATGTGTACAGATTGCTGTAGAACACACTGAGATGGAAAACGATGCTATATGACTTAAACTGTGAGAAAGATGTTTGCAGGGTTCAAGAATGCACTCACTATATGTGACTGGCAAGTTTTTTTTTTAACAACTGTCACAAAATATAGTGCTTTTTTAATAGCGTCTCTGAATTCTGTGATATTTAACATACAATGTCTCTGAAATTATGGAAGAATTCTCATGAATTGTAGTACAGCTCTAATAATAGTGTTAAAGTGTAATAGTAGACTTGCTCTCATGCATCATCATTTCAATGCACTGTCCTGTGAACCACTTTTAGCATGAATGTGGCAGGAATAGCACAGACTACAGAATCATGTACACATTTTCTGAACTATTGCTTTTAGAAGAGCAGAAAATGGAGGCCCACTGACCAATGTCCTTGTACTAAACAGTTCACCAATATCCCTGACAAAAAGAACTCCATCCCTAAAGAAATGCACTAGTAATCCCCAATCCTTTTGCCAAGTATAGAGATGCCAAACAAGGACAAGTAAGGCCAGTTTGGGCTGGGATATTGGCACGCCCCTCAGAGCTGCGCTATCACATGGCCACAGAGCGGATAACTCATGCAAATCCCACTGTTTTCTGACACTGTGTGATTGCGACAGTGGCAGCGGCCGGTGCAGGTGAGCCGGGCCGTGAGATGAATGCCTGTGGGGGCTTGTTATGGCACAAGGTGAGAGCAGCATTAATCACCCTCTTCTCCGCACTCTGCACTTCCCATTACAGCCCCGCACCCAAGTCCAGATTGATTTTTAATTGCCCCTGCCGTGTGGATATAGATCATGTTTTCTCTCTGTTGAATGGCGGGGAGTGGACGGTCTTCTCTTGTTGAGGAAGAGCGAATAGAGGAGAAGTTTTTTTTAAAAACACACGTGGCAAACATGAACTCAATCACTCAAACGGCCTTCACGCCTGGTGGCCGATAAGCATCAGCGCCCGAGCAGACGCCATTCCCAGGGTAACCTGCTCCCTTCCAGCGGAACAGTAAATATTGACACTCAGTCATTTGATTTGGGGGGATTTAGCCTCCCTTATTTCCAGCGTTTCACTGCTTTAACGACTAAAAATACTCTACCGTGTGGAATCAGAAAGTCAAACTCTAAATCAAGAATTTATGATGTCTTAGTTAAACCAGGCACACTGAAGGTTTAGGTATTTGTTAGATCATCTTCATTAAGCCTCCAAGTCCACACTCCAAAACATTTAGAGACTAGTCATCTCAAGACAAATAATTGAATAATCAACCTGTCTCACTTCAGTCTCATAAATAACAGTGCTGTTCAGATACACTTTATGTCCACATGTCTGTGGACACTCCCAGTGAAAGCATTCAGCTACTTTAAGTTACAGTCACTGCTGACACGGATGTACAAATGCACACACAGCTTGTCTAGTCCGAAGTACTGCCAATAGAATAGGGCTCTCTGGAGCAGATAAACATGAACCTATTGACACCATGTCTAATGCCAGGTGTGGTATAGAGGGGTATAAAGGTGCCCAGCATTGAGAAGTGGTGCAGTGGAACTGTTTTCTCTGGAATGATTGTGCTCCATCCAGTACTGTTGGGATGAATTGGGGATGATGCAGGGTGGTGATCACCCAACACCATGACATCACTAACAATTTTGTCACTGAATGCAAATCCTCACGGAAATGATCCAAAATCTACTTGAAAGTCTTCCCTGGACATTAGAGATAATTACTCCAATTACAGTTTTTTTTTTAAATATCCTTGATTTCAGAATTAACATTGAATGTGGAGTTGTCCCAATACTTTTGTCCTCATATTGTATCCTTGTTATATTTAGGCAACAGTATGACAATTGTTTGCTGGTGGGAAATTAACATACAAATGCCTGGTTAGTGACAGTAAGTTTTGCGTTAAAGCAGCATTATGCGAGATTTGGTGTTTTTGCTCTTGGGCTCCCCCTACAGTTGCAGAGTGTGGTTCACTTTTACATCACTGTCGTATGTACAAACTGTGCTGTGAATTGTCATAAAAATGTTTTTAAAAATAATGACAATGAGTAAAGCCAGTCCAAGCTTTATTGTTGTACTTTTGAGCGTTTGAGCTGTATAAAAGATGCAATGTTAACAGGAACATGACTGTTTTATGGCTGTGAGCTTATGGAGACACAGAGACAAAGTGTGTTTAGGCCACGCCCACACTGAGGGAAAACAACTCAGCACTTTCCACTGATTTGCACTGTGGAGTTTTCACAATTAGTTTTCTAACACTGCAAATGTGCCAAAAAAGATGCTGTGAAGTGGGTTGCATTACAAATAAGATTACAAATCCTTTATTTTACAGGATTCCAAAACACAAAATAGAGATAAAAAAGACATCACAGTTTGCTTAAAGCTATAAACAGACAGGATGGCTGTCTTGCCACAGTGACTTTATGGGATCCTGATAGTAACCACACCGAGCTGTCCTATACTTTAGAGATTTTGTCTCTCATAATTCTTAATATTAATTTATTCTCTCTCTGAGAATTTGTTAAAAAATTGTATCTATTTGCCATACATGACTTTAGATAGTAAGTTTGCATGTTTTGATAGATTTCAGCTAGCTATCTATTAGCTAGCTACTATTTTTCTCTAGCTTAGCTTGTTAGCTAGCTACCAAAATACTTGATCTCATTTTTGCAGGGACTAACGAAATGACTAAACTTTTCTGGAAAGAGCATGAGGATAGTAGCTAACATTGTTATCGTGATTTGACACTTACCTACCAGCTAGCAAACGTTGCTTTGTTATTGTAAGAACAGTGAATGCTAGGTTTTGTCTAGCTGTTACTTTAGCTAGTGAGCTCTAAAATCGAGTACCAACAAAACAGGCTAGTATTGACATTGTATGGTAAATCTGTTTCAAAACATAATTTCCCATAATTTCTCATTCACTTCTATTTAAACCTTATAGAATTTGCCCTAAGAGGGGCATGTTTTTGAACTCCAATGACATGTTGCACTCTGTCTATGCATGTACACAGGGTGTTTCCAACAACATAAGCATAAATATTTAAAAAAGGAAAAAAATAATAATTTTGAAGATATAAATGGAGGAACTATTGTACTACCACCAAACATGTAAAGTTGTAAGTTAATTTCCCATAAGCAACCAGTCGTGATACTATCACATAGTATGTGACAAAAACTTCACATTTACATGACAATATCACAAATAAGGACTGTATGCAATGATAAATCAATCCATAATTTAAATAAATAAAATGGTCTAATACAAACTGAACGCATTCAGACTCTACAGGCTTTCATTAGCTGTTACATTCAGAAAACACCACAGGTACACGTTAAGTATGTTCACCAATCCAAACCAATTCATTCTGACTGTAGGTTATGACTGATCTGTTTATACACACTCTCACCTCAGCAATCTGAAGAAAGTCTCCATTTACACATATGTAATAGAGTTGAAAATAACATGCGTCAAGTGCCATTTAGTGTAAAAATTACCATAACAATGATAAGCACATAAGTCTTCAAAGTGTAAATGCACATGTTTAATGTTTGGTTAGTTACAAGAGTTTTCAGCCATCATGCTTATGCTAGAATAAAATGATGGCAAGCAAAATGTTCTCCAAATATGCATATTAAAGAGGAGTCAAGAGGAAATTTTTCACATTTTGCAATTCCATGCTGATCATCAAGTAATTGATTATTAAAGTTATTAATACATTTAAGAGGAAAATTTAAAGGCATATTAATCTTGGTTGATCAGAATTTCCATTTGGCACTACTATTCCAATTGAGCTATCAGCTTGATGGTTTATTAAGCTGCATGAAAACACAGCCAGTGAACATTTGTTATGGATGTGTATGTGTCAGCCTGAGCATACAGCTTGTAGTTATGACCAAACTTGACTGATCATCCAAGGATCTCTATCACACCTTAATCTCAATGTGCCACATGATTCCATCAAGCACTAGGAAACAAACAAACTTTCATGAACTCAGAGCAACAGGACAACAAAAGAAATGGCCACAATTCAACACCATTCAAAAAATGCCAAATGTATCAGAAAATCTCTAGAGAATCCAGAAAATGCACATGTAATATGCACCAAATCTACACCCATTCACCATTAAGCCTGGAGGTGAAAGAAAACAGGGCCCTGGGTGTATGGCAATGAGTTATTGAGACGGCTCAGCATTTCATCCCTCTGTCTGACTGAGTGTTATGAGTGCAGTGTACGAGGGCTTGCTGAGTGGTATCTGAGGCGGGAGGGCTTTTCCGGAACTCAGGTCACAGTAACTGAGGGCTATCCCTACATAATTTAATCACATTGCTCCATCTCTCCACCGTGCTGTGCATTCCGGAGGCGCGAGGCGCTCTCACATGCTCAACAAGCTCCCACGATAAGCCTGTTATTTTAGTCCGAAGCAGCCCATCCTTAAGCCTCAGCCTAGCCTCTTTAGCTGCACATCAGATAAAGCTGTGTTTCAAATGGTTCCTATGAACAAGTGAAAGTAAATGCTAGGTTGCTTACAAAAACTATACAGTGTCATTACTGTCCTGAAAAACACACGTCATGTAAATGACAGCTTTACAGTAGATGACCAAAACATCAACTTTTAAGGCAGGCTAATGTAAGTCATTTTGGACCTGTTTGTATTGGACCATGTATCATAGCTCAGATTATGTTGAATGGATGAAAGTGCCTAATTATTGTGTGAATGCAAGTTTAACACATACACTCACACACATGTTCCTTTCTGTGAATTGTGAGGACATTACATAGACTTACTCAAACCTTAAAACCCTAACTTTAACCTCAAAACATGTCTTTACCTCATAATTTACAGTGCATGGACCAGCTTTGTAGTCCCTGCAAGGAAGAAAGGTCCCCACAACCCAACCTGAGTGTTTAACAGGTTTTGGTCCCCACAGCATGGCATAAACCTGGTACATACACACAAACACACTTTGCTAGTGCTATATTAGTGAGGAAATTTAATTTACTTTTGTAATACTGAGTTAAAATAAACCTAAACCTTAACTTAACCTTAACAACTAAAGATTGATGCTTCTGCTCTTTTTAATTTTTCCAAAAAATGGTGCAATGAAAATGATGAAGACCAGCAAAATGTCCCCACTTTTACAGATCTGGAATGTATTTCTATCATTATGAGGACTTCCAGTCCCTAATAGGGAAAAATACAAGGATGCACACACACACACACACACACACACACACACACACACACACACATACACACACAAAGAAACAGGCATTTTTACATACATGCACACATACATATACATATATAGAGTATACAGCACTGTGGGAAAGATTGAAAGGTTTAAGAAGCTATATATACGCACACTAATAATAAAATAAAATAGCAATTTTATGCATGTTAATGTGTTGGTTTAACTTTTAATCAGTCTCATACATGCTGCTGTTAAATACAATACCTCTGTACAATGGGTAACATTGAGGAGATCATCTGGAACCAAACTAAATCACAAGATTTCAGCTACTTTTTTTCAAGATATTCATATAATTTTTACTGCATTAATACTTTTTACAGAAAGTTTATTTGCATTATATATCGAATTATATTCTAATGTTGATTTTTGTAGAAAAAAGCATATTTTTGTCATTTATGTTATTTAATAACATGTTTAGGTGCCTTTGCATAGAATTTAGCACAGTACTGTTTAAGTGCATATAGTACATTACTATGACTACTGCATCCATACATCACTTAAGCCACACATAAACGTAAATATTAAATTCCTTGGTTTCCATAACGTTTGAGACCTTAAAATCTCTTATAATGAAAACAAAACCCACAACTAAATGGAACAATAAAACTTGTCAGTCCCCGCTTTCTCTGATTCATTGATGACTTAATAGAAGCTCTGCTAGTTTGGACAAAGAATTCAATACAAAACAAACATGGCATCAAAAACTTCTCAAAGTCTTGTAATTGGTCTGCAGCAATACCTCATCAAAATGCTTCGCAACTGCTAATTATGCAATTTTATGGTGGTCTGACTTTTACACAAACACGATTGATAACGCTTCAGGTCTGTGCAGCAGCGTCTAAAACAAGCCCCTTAGGAGGATTCCAGCATTCCAAGTGTGTCGACAACAATGACAGTAATGAATGAAAGTTGTAGAGAAGCATGCATCTCACCACCGTTCTTAATTCACTTATCTCTCAAAACAAAGGTAATGTGGCCACGATGCAATTAGTCAGAATAACTGCTAATTGAACCATCTGTCTTTAAAGATTGCATATGTGTTGATAGGATTTTCTCCTACTGGGTTAGAAAGTTCCTAATAAAGAGAGGAAGAGACTCTGTGGTGACTGTATTACATCTAACCTACACTGATCTGCTTGTACTTTAACTTTCCCGCACAATCTTCAAAAATGGCAAACAGGGAGAATGATCCAAGTCTAGTCTGTCATTGTTTTGCCTCCATACTGTGTGGCAGATTATCAAGATTAGCAATCTGTCACAGTTTACCAACAATATAAACAATAGGTTTGCAGATACCAGGGCAGCTTATGCACTATTCATGTCTTTATCTGTACCAGTTACCTGCAGGTCTACAGCACTGTCCCTAATCGCATGCCTCTGTATACATGGCATACTTTATATACATGTAAACTGCATGAAGTCCAGGTGTTCCTGCAGGCATCCTGGAAGAAGTTTGTGAAGATAACTTCTGAGACTGCACCCAGCCTCGCAGTATCGGCCTTCTCTCATGCTGTAACCCACTGCTTACGGCTACCCTGAGATGGACCATTAGCACTCACTAAAGTGCACTTTGTCTCACGGCCAAACTACAGTACTTCACTTTGCATCCTGCGTATTGAGTTACAGATCACAAGCTGGTCAGCTCCAAGACACAATCCTTAGAGTTTAGAAAAGAGATGCTCATCTTTTCACCATTAAGATCTTCCAATTAACTGATAAACAACATCTGATATTTATTACATGTTCAGTGCAAGTATACTGAGTCAGTTGAAAGTGAAAGTAAACATAACTGCAGAATGCAGCTTCAAAATGTCATTATAAACTCATTCAGACAATAGAAATATAAACATTATGTTATAAATAGGATCAAAAGCCACCAAAACAGTAAGCAAATGCTCATTCCAGGACTTTATAAGCTGTCCTCTTAACCCTCAGCTCTCACAAAGTTACCAGACATGCTACCAACTCCCAGAACAACAGACGAAAAGAACATCCAAAATCTGCCCCCACTTGTCACTGCAGGCACTGATGTGTCCCACAAAGCAACACGTCAACAACATAAAGATCAAGAATCATAAAAGCTTCTGATGTTGCACAAAATAACGGTGACCTGACATCCTCATCAGCCAAGTTCACTTCTCTACAGCTCACAGTACAGGGGAGGGACTACCAAGAGGAAACAAAGTTGAGAGAGTGCCAGGGATGCTGAGCTTTCAAAGGCTAAAAAAGTAGCTCTCCTACAGCAGCTTTACTGAAGAACAACAGCACAAAGCTGCTTTCTCTTCTCCTCTGAGCATCTGTACGGAAGTCTCGTCTATAGATGATATAATAACAGACGTGTCGAGCAGAAGACGAACACATGCAAAGCAAAAGAGCAGAAACAGGCAGAAACCCACCAGCTGAGAAACGCTGTCTTCTCTCAAACTTTTTTCTCTCCTGATGTGTTCCTGATGGTCTTCAGCAGGGGTGCTCTTTCTCTCTCACGCGCCGGTTCTGAGCCCTCACTGTCCGACTAGAGTTCTTCTCTCCCCCTGTACACTACCCACACTAATCACACTAACCTCACTAATCACACTAAGCACACTAATCACACTAAACATTATTTGGGGGAGCTGGAAGCCGACAGGCGCGGAAAAGAGACGGAGGAAACGCTGAGGAGAGGAAAGAGAGAGGGGGAGAGAGAGATAATGGTTCAAGGCAGGCGACCAATGGGCCTGGAGCTGAGAGAGAGAGAGAGAGAGAGAGAGAGAGAGAGAGAGAGAGAGAGAGAGAGAGAGAGAGAGAGAGAGAGAGGAGAGAAAAAAAACAGAAGAAATGGAATGGGGGCAGCACCAATGAGGCGGAGCGAGAGAGAAAGCAAAGCAAGGATGGGCAGAGAAGACGGCACGGCAGACAGAGAGAGAGAGCGCGCGCGAGAGAAAGAGAGGGAGAGGGAGAGAGCGAGAGAGAGAGAGAGGGAGAGAGAGAGAGAGACGTGAGTCACAGCGGTTGTCTCGCTGAAGAGCAGAGCGTGCGCAAAGGAAGAAGCAGTGGAGCCTTACCCTCAGCATCATGCCTCTCACATCCTCAGCTCAGCCTGCAGCTCCTACACACACACACACACAAAGGAGCAGGCGCGTGAAGCAGAGCCCAAAGAAGAGAAAAGAGTCTAATACTACCTCACAGTGTGTGTGTGTGTGTGGGTGTGTGTGTGTGTGTGTGTGTGTGTGTGTGTGTGAGAGAGAGAGAGAGAGAGAGAGAGAGAGAGAGAGAGAGAGAGAGAGAGAGAGAGAGAGAGAGAGAGAGAGAGAGAGAAAGATGGGGCAGGTAGGATATGAAGGGTTTTCCCTTCTTGGTTGCTGATCTATCTCAAGTGTCTCGCTGTCTCTCTATTTATATTTAAATACACTACCAGTCAAAAGTTTGGGCAGTCAGTGTTTTTTCTTGATTTAAAAATGTTCTGCATTGTAGATTAACACTAAATTCATCCAAACTATGAAATACATCTGGAATTATTTAGTAAACAAACAAGTGTTACACAAACCAGAATATGTTTATATTTTACATTCTTCAAAGTAGGCACCTCTTACTTAGATGCCAGCTTTCTTGGCATTTTCTCAGTCAGCTTTATGAGGTAGTCACCTGGAATGGCTTTCAGTTAACAGCTGTGTCTTGTCAAGAGTTCATGACTTGCATTTCTTGCCTCTTAATGTGTTTGAGACATCAGTTGTGTGTTTACTTTGAAGAATTAAAAATCTAAAACATATTTTGGTTTGCTTAACATTTTTAAGTTTACTACATGATTCATTATGTGTTCCTTCATAGACTGGATGACATCAGTATACATTTACAATGCAGGAAAAAAGAAAATAAATGAATGAGAAGGTGTGCCCAAACATTTGACAAGTACTCTCTCTCTCTCTCTCTCTCTCTCTCTCTCTCTCTCTCTCTATATATATATATATATATATATATATATATATATATATATATATATATATATATATATATATATATATATAT
>BRDA01029550.1:9134-21634 GCA_036984385.1 Crenuchus spilurus | reverse complement strand
CGTCTACCTGCAAAATCACTGACATTAGCGTACAGACAAAATTAAAAGTATCAGAAGAGCTCAGTGTTTGCTAGAAACAGTAGGTAATTCAGCCTGTAAACATGGGATAATGGGGAAAAATGCAGACATGGTGCATCTGGATGTAATTAATTTCACAGAGGAGATCCTGTGAAAGACGTTCCCTCAGGACCCCCTTTAAATTTAATCCAATCCAAACAGGACTTCAACTCCTACTTGCAGTGGTGCTTGAAAGTTTGTGACCTGTTTAGAATTTACTCTAAATTTGACCTTACATTCCATCAGATTGTAACACAAACCCTAAACAATCAGGTGTGACTGGGTGCCCTGTTTTATTTAAAGAACAGGGATGAAGTAAAGTCTGATCATCACAACATGCTTATGGATATCACGGCATGAACAAAGGACATTTTTGAGGATACTGAGAAAAAATTAAAATAAATCTTAAATGCTGCTCTTATAATTTTTCCAAAAAAAGTTTCTAACTAAAAACACATTCCTGTTATATCTGACTTTCAGTCCCCACCAGAGAGAAATACAGTACATCATATATGTTCCAGAGTGGTGCTTACAACAACATTATGGATATTTCTACTCTATAAAACAGTAATTTCCTTTTCATTGCTGATTGAAATGCATGATATACCTCCATTAAATGACATATTCCACACATTCCTCAGAGGAGCTCCATCTCAGACATGCCAAATTCAGCACAATGCCTGAGGAGCATTTTATGCCTATTAAAGAAACAAAAACAACAACAAAGTCGATATAAAAAATAATAATTTGTATGACTGTGGATTATACCTCATATCAAATTAAATCAATCAATCAATCAATTGCAGTTTTCAAAGAAATACTTTTTTGAAGAAATATTTGATTTAAATACAGCTAGGCATGCATAAATGTAAAATACTGCAACCTTTATCAGATTTATTTTAACCATTTGGATGAATATAAATCTTCATTTTTCTGAACAATGTACACCTTGTCACATTTACATTGTGCTGCACTATACTTCCTTATTATGCTATAATCTAACAATTATTAGCTACATATCTAACTGAGTAACATACATGCAACTATATAAACAAGCTCCATAACAGGAGTTAACTCATTAGTTTGTGATAAGAAATAAGGTCAGCATTAGTTTGTTAGAAGAAGAAGATGTTGATCATTTTCATACTCCCGGCTCTTCCTTTTTCTCTTATCTACTCACACACTTTCTCAGAACTCCACTTCCCAGAATCCCTGGTGACCCTTTGAACTCATGTGACTTCCATTCCTAGCTCTTCTCATTCAGACTCTGATTATCAGGACTACTTAAACCAAGCCTTAAGAACTGTTCTTTGCTTGGTACTGTTGTGCTCTGTACACTTTAACATCGCCCTCTGTTTTCTACCTACTGAACGTCTTGTATAGGTTTGCTTCTTTAGCCTGTTTAGCTTCGTTAGCTTGTTGACCTTACTGCTGTGATTTGTTTACATTTAAGTATCTTGTTTTTCTTTCCTATTTTAGCTTTGTTATTTTCTTTTGTTATTCTTCTTTGTTTATTACATTTCATTTCTTAATTTTCCTCACCATTGCCAAGAGTTACAATAATGATGTTATGAGATGCTAACTTGTAATGTTGAAACTTAATGTCAATTTTGCATGCAGAGAGGAAAAAGAGACAGAGAGAGAGATAAAAAGTGGAGGGAGGCTCTGTGGTGGAAATCAAGCATCTACAAACTTATCTTGATTTTTGTGAACATACATGAGCCATAACTTCTCTACAGTGGATCTAATCTAGTGACAAAAATCCATCAGCTCAATTTTCATTACAGGGAACCTGCAGAAAGAGGTTAAAGCGTAATGACCCTCCACACAAAGAGCCATTAAATTGATATATGACTTTTACCTTATGTGGAGGTTCTTTAGACCTTTAAAAGTTAAATAACCATTCTTCTGTCAATGAGCATACTTTGATTTACATAATTTGGAGAACATGGAGAACTTTGCTTCCTGTGTTCTTCCCAAGAGAAACAGAGCATACAACAGTTTACAGATCTATCGTGTTGCTAGCAATGGTTTCATTGCTTTCTAGCTTATTTCTCTTTGGCACAATGCCTGGACTACACTACCTGGACTTTTCTCTCACAGAAAGACTCCTGATTAAATACATAAATATTCATGGATTCTCTATCAAGTGAATGGACATTGTTCAATGTAAGAATTTTGTTGGTATTGGTTTTTGACCTGAAACTGTATGAAAACAAATACACACACTCTCACTCACTTCCTTGACATAATATATTACTATATATGACTTCTCTGACTTCCTGAGCATTCCTGAACCAGACAGCCAAATCTCTGCTATTTTCAGTGATTATCTAGTAATTCACACACCCTTTTTTTAGTTTATTTTGGCTTTTTAAAATGGCTGGGACTGCCTGATCGATCTCTTTAAGCTAATTTACTATGTGTCTGACTTGGAATCAAAAAATGACTCTCCTACTAATGTTCAAGGATTTGTGTGCAACAGTGTGCAAGAATATTTGGCCTTGTTGGTGACAGTCCCGCAGGAATGGGGCCAGGACAGCCTTGTAAAATATTTTTCGTATGTCTGTCCCTGAGTTGGAATGCATTGCACAGTGTAGCTTTTTCACAGCTGAAAACGTGGTAGTATATATTGTAGATCAAATGGATTAAAGCCATGGAAAAACTCAATGAATCAGTAATGGGGTGCCTTTCTTGCATCCCCATCCGATAAGATGATGACTTGGTGGGTTCAGTCCATAAATAAGGTCCTTGTTTCATCCTTGATGGGGCGATTTGACAGCCCAAGTGTTGAACAACCATCTGAATGCCAGGCCAGACCTCTTTCACAAATGTATTCAAAGTCACGCCCACATGTTGCCTGCCATTCCTCCGTCTTGTACCACAATGGCTTGCAACCTTCTCTGATTTGCATCTAACAGTGCTAAATAATAAACACGACAAAGATCCTGTAGATTTATCTCTTCTTATTGTTCGGCTGATGTTTATGTAGATATGTTTACTTGGTTGTGTTAGAAGGTACACTTTGTTAGCCACTTTGTGCATATAGGGTATTCCTGATATGAGCTACTTGCTTCGTCCTCGGCTATAATTGCTAGATTTGGCTTGCTCCTCTCTCTCTCTCTTTCTTTCTCTCTCTCTCTCTCTCTCTCTCTCTCCACCAGTGCTAAAAAGTCTTTCACTTTGATCTGGGAAGTCTTTGCAGGCTCATTGACTGTAATGAGTTCTGGAGAATCCATAAAGACATCTGGGATTTGACCAGGAGCCGAAAAACCCGGAGCTGGGAATCAGGCAGCATTTCACGGACGGCGCAAACAAAATATTAAAAAAAGGATCTCAGATGAGTTGGCAGTGCTTTGCCTTGCCCTCCTCCCCTGCTTGAGCTGCCGTTAATTTCCCTGCAGTCTGGAATTCCAGCATGCAGGGAGAGAATTCACTGGAGGCAGGCGGGACGAGGTTTGGCACTGAGGCTTCTGGACGCTTCTGTGCTTGGGGCCCCTGGCGATTGCTGCTGTTTCTATAATCTCTCGTCTTGACGAGCGTCCAGCGGCATCAATCACTCACTCAAGGGCTTCATCCCTTTGCTCTATCGAGGACAACTTTCACATGACCGGCCGGCGACGTGTGAAGCTGACTTATTGGGTCAAGGAGAGAGCCAGGGTGCATGTGCATCTAGAAAAAAATCACTGCAGCCTAGCCAAAGGATTCCTCTGAATAAGGCCCAGACCTACCTACAAGACCCTCCAGGCCATGCACGGATGTTATTAATTTACTCAGGACATGTTTGCCTATCAAACGTTATGGACACATCTGCGAGGAAATCTGTCAGAACGATTCAGACAGGCATTTTAAAAATAAGCTGCCTGGCATGTCCAACTGAATTATAGGACAGGACAAAGCTGCAGTGAATGCATACAACATCAGACACTTTTAATGAGAGAGAACTTAGTTCATTTGATTATGCTGGTGTAATTATGTTAAGTGAGAGAGAGTAGTTCTGACGTACCTACGTTGCTGTGTAATTGGATATATGAGGTATTTGAACTAATACCTTATTCACTACAATTAGATGAGGCACCAATATTTCACCATTAAGAGTTTGAATTTCTCACTGGAACTGTTATTATTCTTAAACTAACCCTTTATTAAAAACAATAAACACAAAATTATACTGCAGTTACAACCCTGAGTCAGACAACAACAAGAAACAGTGTGTCTTAGATGTACTTTGACTTTATTTAAATGCAGACAGTATGAACTGCACAAAGATATTTCTTCTTTTTCATTTTTTGCTCAACTTCATTGAATTTAATACACATCTGTTCTTGCAGTTCAGACCTGCAACACATTCTAGAAAAAACATGGGGTCAAATTTAGGGCTAAGAAACCTAAATAATGATGCAAATGTAAACAAGTGATGTCAAGTTGTGAACAGATGATTGTAATCATGATTTGGTACAAAAGCAGTATTCACAAACAGATTAAGATGCCAAAATTTGCCAATCTGATTTTTCACACAACAGAATCTGACCTCCACATTTAACCCAGTCTTGCAGTGAAACACACACACACAAGGCTGTGAGAATTTGTACCCGAGGCAGTGGGCAGCCCTTATCCACCGGCGCCCGGGGAGCAGTTAGGGGGTTAGTTGTCTTGCTCAAGGGCACTTCAGTCATGTCCTGTCTGGGGATCAAACCGGCGACCTTCTGGTCGCAAGACCAGATCCTTACCACTAGGCCATGGCTGCCCCATACAGGGGAGAGCGCGAACGCAGTCCCACACTAACAGAAATTATGCAGTCGAGATTCCCACATTTGGGGAATTCGCAAAGGTCAGTACAGTCCCAGTGCTATGACTTACCCTCACTTTGGACGAGCCACCTTGTTGATCATGGCATCACCCCTGCCAGGTAAGTAAACAGAAGTGTGCAATGTATCTTCAGTTTGTCAACCAGTGTATGAGAAAATTACTGAAATGTTTTAAAATAGTGTTCCTCAATGAGAGATTGTAAGTGATTTGCATATTTCTCTCTACAGTGTGTAATCTCATTAAACAATTCAAGGAATCTGGAGGAATTTTAGTGCATATAGGACAAGGGCAAGCCAAGCTTAACACAATATGTACATAAACAATTTAAAAAATATGACAACAACCCTGTACTTTTGCACATTTTCCTGTTCGCTGGAACAATGGGACAAACTAACACCTGAAGCATTTCATTGCTTGTATCCTTGATTTCAAAACGACTAAAATTATGTCAGAATCAACATTTCAAACTATTAAACACTTTACTGTCCAAAATTTTGGCCATTCTGGTGTTTTATTTTGTGGATTTTGAAAAGGATGCCTTTGTCAGTCCTGCTCCGGTGCATGTTTATTCTACAGCAAAGGCACACATTAAAGCAGCTTGCATGCTAATAGCATCCTCTGCTTAAGAAATGTCAGACTGCAACATATACACGTGCCATGTGTACATGCTGTAGATACTATATATTTCCAAAATTATAGTGTAGTAACTGGAATTCAGCTAATATGTCCATGGAAGCTATGAAATATTATATTTAATTTATGTTTTGCAGCTCATTTAAATCATCATGATGCATAAGTTGTATAGAAAATGGTGAGAATTGTCCATGGATGTTGTCTAACTGCGAGAAATCATTACACATACAGTGGTTATAATTTAACATTATTTTGGAGGCTGTTTAAAATGAGTTTTTACAAGGCTCACTGGACTGAATCACTGGCACTATGATCAGAGGATCACGAGTTTGAATGCCAGTCATGTTGCTTGTCATCGACAACCAAGAGAGCAAAATTGGCAGTGCTCTCTCTGGGTGGGTAGATGGCGCTCTCTCCCCATCACTACTACCGTGCAGTCTGCTGGCTCAGGCATCTGGCAGCCGATCAATCAGAGCTGGGGATCCTCCGCTTTCCTCTGAGCACGTTGGCTGCCCAGTAACGATGTAAAAGCAGCAGTTGGAAAAGAGGCTGTGCTAGTCTTGTCCCTCCTAAAGTCAGGGACATTACAACTGATCGGGAGAGTCCTAGCAGATGGGTGGGTTGATTGGCTGCCACTACATTGGGGGGAAATTGGTTTAAATATTAAAAAATTTTGAGTATTTACTAGTAATTTTCCCCAAAACTGATATAATTGCCTTTGTTGATTGTTATGTCTTGCTTGTCAGATGCTAGCGGTATTTGATGACTCAGGTCAGTGTATAAGTCATATGCATTATCCCTTCAAAAAGGCCTTGTATCGCACTATGACTTATGACGTGTCACATAAACAGAAAACAATGATCTTAATGTTCTACACACTCTCCACACACTCTCACTGTCTTATGTGACTACACACCCTCTCCAAGCTTTGGATTTCATGCTAGTCTATCCCATTTCTTATTAATGAGCATGTAAATAACTTTAGCCAGAGCATTCCGGAGCGATCTGTTGCCAACGTGGACCTGAGGTCCCGGGCTCAATTATTTTTGAACGTGTTTGCACTGGCACGTCCCAGCTGAGGGGTGCGTCCAGGGTGAGAACGAGGGAGGAAGAGATGGAATCCTATCAGCATGTGTTTAAATTTCACGCTGTCTAGCCTCCCTCCCACAACTTTAGTCTCTTACCCTTGAAACTTTGAATCTTTTTCACCAACCTTTGTCTTTCACTCTACGCTCTTTGGCACATTTTCTCCCTCCCTCTCTCACTCTTACTCTCTTTTCTTTCTGTCTCTCACCCCTCCTCCCCTGTCACGTCCCTGCTATAGCTCACGGCTGGACCATTGCTCCGATGCTGGGCATTAAACGACATCATCAACCAGCTGTGAGTGTGAACCACACACACACACACCTCCGCAGCCATTAAAGGGGCCCCTTTAATTAAAGTGGGCATGTAAAGGTCGTTAAAGGCGAACAGATGGGTCCTTGGTTTACAGAGCAACTCCTCATTGTCTTCAGCCTGGCTCCTTTTGTCCTGCTGTAAATACAAACCATAACCAAATCCAAAACTGTACTGCAATGCACTGTCACTACAATCTCAACTAATACCTGATAGTGTACTATACTGTATTGCATTAAAATATGAATTATTTTAACATTATAAATGCACAGAAATTCCATCTGTAAAGGATGTTAAGAAGAGGATGCATCTTTAGTTTAAAAAGGTAAACTATCACATTTTGTAAGTTCATTATAAATAAAGTGAGTATTTTATATATATATGAGAATCTTCTACAAAACAGGGGCTTACATTTAAAAAAAAAAAATTTAATTTTTTTTTTAATTTCTTTAAATTCCAAACAAATCTGAGCTGAAAATGTGTTGAGTTTTACTCTGTAGATTTTTACTTAGACTGAAACTGTCATTTTGAACAAGAAAACACATGAATATGAATGTAAGTCCCACATCTCTGGTATTTTATTGTTCCTCTGTTTAAACAGAACAGTAATAAACTCAAACTGATCTTAAATCAGCTCTGAATCAGCTTGTAAACTTGTTTTGTGCCTCCAGCATGTAACTCAGCCTGGAACTATGCATTGTGCACACAGTCAAAATATGTTAAAATATGTTAACAGCAGTAACAAAAGCAGTGTGAAATGTTATGAACACATTAACGCTGACAGCCCTAAGATAAACGTATTCTTTTGTAAAGTAAATATACAGGGCCTTTAGAGGGGATGGATATATTTATTTGAACTTTGTGTTTGTATTCAGACATACACAGTCTGAAAAAAAAAATCTTTTCTGAAATATTTCCAATTATAATAATGTAAATATTGCAAACAAAAAGTAGCAACTTTGTGATATATACCTTATATGTCTTCTCTGCACATGTTGAAGGTCTGAGGTGGTTGAACAGCTAAGGAATTTGAGTAATGATGAATGCTGACATCACAATAAGGATAATGTAACATTTAGCATTATGCCATTGTTAGTTCAGTTTCTCTGCCTCTATAATTATTATAACTTTAAAGTCTTCAGGCTTTTGATGGGCAGTGTAGGCCTGACATAGTCCTGACCATTACCATCTGTGATGAGTTCCACAATGACTCCTGATTCAGTGCATTTCACAGTGATGCTGAGAAGAGCCAAGTACTGATTGGTTGCGTGCACCATGTGTGAAGTAAGAAGAGCATTAAATAACTGCCTCATCACGTCTGCATGCTCATTCGATTCGCTAGAACACATTGACTAGCTGGTGTTGACACATGCTCCCTTTTTCCAAATCGGACAGTTGATTTCATTTTGCGGTTGTGAATGTTAGTCCCTGGAAACTGAAGCTGACATGGATTTTGTCCAGCAGAGGCAACACTGAGATTTGTTTATTCTGCATGATGATTTTTTACTATTATCATATAAACCTGAAACTGAAACAAAGACCTGAAGCAAAAATGTCACAGAATGAACCTGAGAATAAAATCCTTACCTTTCTAAGATATAATCATAACTAGTTATAAATTATTAAATATCCTAAATATAATACATGATTAATAAACTGGTTTTATAAATTAAACAGTAATGATTTTTAGTAGACATTAAAACAGGTATTTTAGTAGACTTAAAATTAGAGAACATACACAATGAAGCACAATGATACTTAGCCATAGCCTTTAAATATATCCATTTTAAAATTCAATTAATTATCTAAATAATGGGAAGATGCTTATGTAGATAAAACAGTAAAAAAAAAAGAAATTAAAAAATAATAGGTACTCCAGTCATCTTACAGCACCCTAAGTCAGGAAGATCCATGGGATAACAGTCTTTAACCTTTAGTCTGTTCAGGATTAAACCCTTGATAAATCTTTTCCAGATTAAACCCAAAATAATAATTATACTCTAACCTCTTAGATTAGATAAACATTATTAATCTCAAAGGAAATTGCAGATTTACAGATTAAACCCAGAATTTATTATACTCAAGCCTTTTCAAAAGTAAACTCAGAATAAAAGTTATACTCACACCTTTTCCAGATATATCCAAGAGTAACAGGTACCCACTAGCCTTTTCCAGATTATTCGCAGAATAGCAGATATAATTGAGTTCAGGATCCAGAAGACGTTATACTCTTTCCCAGAATAAAACCCAGAGTAACATGTACACTTTTCCAGATGAATCCCAGAATAACATTTATACTTAAGCCTTTTCCAGATTTAAACTAGAATAAGATACATGCTAGCATTTTCCAGATTACATTCTGAGTAACAGCTAAACTGAAGTCTTGGCTCAGGATACTTAATGGAGAAATGGCTTTTTGGGAAACAACACGAGAAGGAGTTGACAAAGAGACGTGAGATACTTCTGATCCAGATAAATATTATTGTAAACATTCACAGCATCCAAACTGTCCTGAGATGAGAAAAGGTTCATAATGAGATGTCACAGATTAGTGTTATCTTCACAAATCTATACTAAAACTCAAGAGAACGTGTTCTGCTCAGCAAAAAAATATCCAAGCAGCAGGAGAGGTTTCATTTCTGCTACTCCAGGGTCATTTCTGAGATGTAAAGTAAATGCCCTTTTGGGTGAGTCTCACATAATTGTAATGTATATCAACTGCAAATACAGTTGTACATAAAAAATGTGAATATTGTGAAAAATTTATGTTGTTCATAATTTAATTCAAAAAGGTAAACCGTCATGTGTTTTAAATGAATTACATGTCATGTGACATAATGTTTTTCTTTTTATCTTTTGTCTTTTAATATTGGTCAGTTTGACGTGGACATCAGAAACCCAGAATCTCACATTCATTCATTCATTCATTCATTATCACACCCGCTTAATCCTTATTAGGGTCGCGGGTAGAATCTCACATTATTAGAATATTTCATATCAAACAGAAACAGATGTACAATACAGAAACGTTTTGTGATGAGTATGTTCATTTATACACTCAGTACTAGAGATGTTATTAAAGCCCAGTTTGCTTTGATAGTGGCCTTCAGCTCATCTGTACTGCTGGGTCAATTGTTTCTCAACTTCCTCTAGACAATGTCTCATAGATGGGTTTCAGGTCCAGAGAGCTGACTGGGTTCTGACATTGTCTTGGGTTCAGGACTGGGTTGATGTTAGGAATGTGGAAGCTATTTGAATAGTCATTTAGTCAAACTCACAATGAAATATTCTAATGATCTGAGATACTGGATTCAGGACTTTTAGCTGTAACTTCAAGTTCAATAGCTTTTTATATTTATTTCAGCTCTATAGAGTTAGGTACAATGAAATGAAACAACATTCCTCAGGACCAGGTGCAACACAGAACACAAGTGCAACAAAAAACAAACAGTACACATGCAATAACTACAAGCCCTAATAAATACAAACCACTGCTTATTTAAGACACATTACAGCACAAAGGACAAATGTGATGTTGGTCAGTATGTGGTACTGAGTGATATTTAGCAGCAGATTACAGAGTTTATAGCAGCAGTGTTTTAGTACTTTGTACAAATGTAAGCCATTTTTAAAATTATTATTATTATTATTATTTTATTTTATATTATATTATATTATTATTATTATTATTATTTTATTATTATTATATTATTTTATTATATATTATATTATTTTATTATTCTATTATTATTATTATTATTATTATTATTATTATTATTATTATTATTTTGATTTTATGTTTTATTTTGAATGAACTAAAGGACCTAATCACCTGATCTTTGGATTACAGAGCTGGCATATTGCAGCAGCAGCTGTGTTGAATTGACCCTCAGTAATGTACACTGGAATGTTTTACACTAGACCTCTTATAGTCGGACTGTCTCTGTCACGTACACACACACATGGTTTGCTCTCCCATCCATCTTTAATGCCCAAACCAGTCCAGGAACAATGGCTCTTTCCCCTTTTGGCAGTCTTTCACTCGCTAATAATTAGCCGCGGGTCATCATTTTTTGATAACATGGCAAGGGAAGGAGGGAGAGCGAGAGGAAAACAGAGAGAAAGAGTGAGAGAGTGAAATGAGATGACTTCATTAGCATAGCAGCACTAGCACTACATGAAAACGCTGCCTTCTTTTGCATGTGCAGGTCAGCTGGGCGGCTGTATGCTTCAAAGGTAATTAGCCCCCATTCTCCATCTCACACAGACTGAAACACTGAACCTAGAGGGGTCCAAACAAGACCTGACTGACAGCCTTTCCTGCACGATGGTGTGAGCGAGTGTGTCAGGTGGTTAGATGCATTGTGGGCCGGGTGTTTGTTTGTTTAGCAACAAGGAGGCTAGCAGGCATGGAGGCCCACAGAAGGCTGATCGCTCCGTTCCGAAACGTCCCAGGCTGCTTTCTCCTCCCTTTAGCCAAAGCTGAGCTGCATGCTAATCATGGCCTGGGCTCCTGCCCTCCGTCCCGCTAAAGGCAAGCATCAATAGCAGGAAATAAGCACAAAATAATGCTAAGAATTACAGCCGGCTAACTACCCATATTCTCTGTAGCACAGACTGCTGCTAATTAATCCTGATTATGATGTTTACAAACCACAAACTACCAAAACTTCAGACTTTGTGCGTCAGTAATGTCAGTGAGTCAGCAGTGTGCTAGTGCACTAGTCTCTCTTCTATTCTGTATTTCTACGTCTGGTGTACTTTTATATCTTTAGTTTTCTACAGTTTTTTCCTATTTTAATGCAAATGCCCTTATTTATTTATTTATTTATTATTAATTAATCAGGGGCTTAAGTGATGTAGCACTGTTGAGTCAAAAAGAGTCTCTCTCTCTCTCTCTCTCTCTCTCTGTATGTGTGTGTCTATCTATCTATCTATCTATCTATCTATCTATCTATCTATCTATCTATCTATCTATCTATCTATATTCTTTTTTTCTCTCAGTTCTTCTTTTCTTGCTTTGGATTTAATTTTTTTTCCATTCTCTCCCTCTTGTTTTTCCCCATTTTTTCTCTTACTTGTTCTTTCTGTATCTTTCTTTCCCTTCACGTAAACCTGATCTACCTTCTATATTCACTCTGTTTTCTGCCTTTGTTGCTTTCTGTCTTTGCCTTTGTCTCTCTCTCTCTTTCACTCTCTTTTATTCTCTATTTCTGTCTGTTCTTTTAATAATTCCTTTTTTTCTTTCATTCTTTTGAATATTTCTTCAATTCTCTCACTCACTTTTTCATGTTTTCTTTTTCTTTCTTTCTTTCTCTTTCTTTCTTTCTTTCTTTCTTTCTTTCTTTCTTTCTTTCTTTCTTTCTTTCTTTCTTTCTTTCTTTCTTTTTGTCTCTCACTGGTTCTCTCTGTTTCTTTTTCTATTTATCTCTATCTCTCTGTTTCTCTTTTTCTTCCCCCTGCCCCATTCTCCCTTCTCTCTATCTTCACTCTATTCTTTCTTGCTTTCTCTCTCTCTCTCTCTCTCTCTGTCTCTCTCTCTCTTTCTTTCTTTCTCTCTCTCTCTCTCTCTCTCTCTCTTTTCTTTCTTTCTCTCTCTCTCTGTC